>JASDQU010029829.1:21684-32709 GCA_032191745.1 Picea mariana | reverse complement strand
CAGAACTTAACCATGCAATTTGACCAAGGAGGAAACAAATATAAATTTCAAGGCATCACTGCAGGTTCTCCTGAAGTCATCAGTTCTCATCGCATGGAAAAATTGCTCAAAAAAGGTCATTCAGGTGTCATAGCCCAACTCCATGCCATACAAGCCACAGAGATCCCACCCGTGCCCCAAGACCTCCAAGCCCTCCTTTCCAAACATCAAATAGTCTTTTCCACTCCCCAAGGACTCCCTCCTTCCCGCAGTGTCCATGATCATTCCATTCCCCTTGTCCCAGGAAGCCTTGCCCCCAATATACATCCATATCGCCACCCCTTTGCACAAAAGAATGAAATTGAAAAAATGGTCCAGGAACTCCTTACTGTCGGAGTCATCTGTCCTAGTACAAGCCCTTACTCCTCTCCGGTTGTCATGGTACTGAAGAAAGAAGGTTCTTGGAGAATGTGTCCTGACTTCCGTGCTCTCAATAAACTAACCATCAAAGACAAATTTCCCATTCCTGTCATTGATGACCCCCTGGATGAATTGAGTGGCGCCCAATTCTTCACCAAACTTGATCTTCGCTCGAGCTATCACTAGATACGCATGAAAGAGTCTGACATTCCCAAGACGACCTTTCACACTCATGAGGGCCACTATGAGTTTTTGGTCATGCCCTTTGGTTTGTGTAATGCCCCCTCCACCTTTCAAAGCCTCATGAACCATGTCTTTCGCCCTTTTCTCCATCATTTTGTCTTAGTTTTCTTTGATGATATCCTCATATATAGCAAGACATGGACAGACCATCTTACTCATGTGGATCAAGTTCTCAGCCTACTCTCTCAGCACAAGCTTTTCCTGAAACAGTCCAAATGTGCTTTTGGTGCATCCGAAATAGAATACTTCGGTCATCTGGTGGGCAAGGATGGTGTCAGGGTGGACCCGAAAAAGATTGAAGCTATGCAAGACTGCACGCACCCAAAGACTCTCAAAATATTGCGTGGATTTTTGGGCCTCACAGGGTATTATCGCAAGTTTGTTAAGAACTATGGAAAGATTGCAGCACCTCTCACGGCTCTCCTCAAAAAGAACTCTTTCACTTGGACCCCAACAACTGCTCAAGCTTTTCAAACCTTGAAGACGGCCATGTGCACCACTCCGGTTCTGGCCCTTCCCGACTTCACAAAGACATTTGTGTTGGAATGCAATGCCTCGGGGAAAGGAATTGGCACTGTCCTTATGCAAGAGGGTCGACCTTTGGCCTTCACTAGTAAGCAACTGTCTTAAAAGAATCTGGGCAAACCCATTTATGAAAAAGAAATGTTGGCGATTCTGCATGCCGTTGAATTATGGCATCCTTATCTCTTGGGGCAAAGATTCCAAATTAAGACCAACCATCAAAGCCTCAAGTACTTTCTGGAACAACGCATTTCCTCCTAGGAGCAACAAAAATGGGTCACTAAGCTCTTTGGATATGATTATGAGATCATTTACAAGAAGGGAAAAGACAATGTCGTGGTGGATGCTATCTGGTATCTTGCACTCAGTTGGAATGGAAACAACTATCAACAACTAGAATGCCAACAACCTCTTCTGGGAAACAATACAAAGTTTTATACAAGAGGGGCTCTTCGAGCCTTTCCCTCCAACTACTCTAGGGCTATCCTATCAAAATAAAATCATTCAACTACTTAGGATTTATTACAATAAATATTTGAGACAGATAGATAAGATCAAATACATCGAATCTGTACTGCATGCAGCTTCATTAAAATAAAACACGTCCTCCAATGATCTCATTTTTGTAGGTGAATCCCCCTGCGGACAAGTGGATTCCCTCTTGGTCTCTAGACTCTAAAGGCCAAGATAGAAAAGTGCTTAACATGGACACTGACTTCCTTTTAAATTTAATCAATCTAATAAATGAAAGAGAAGGAGAAAGATATGTACCTTATTAGCGACGTTTGTCCTTGCAAAGTCCTGGCTGAGCTTCGATCTTGAGGTCCCTGATAGGTCCTGCAAAACAAACAAAGATACAATGGACTTCCTACTCTACTGAGATTAGCTCAATCATATATCCATCTACTACAGACAAACCCATATGGAACAAGCACAAGTTTGAAAGAAACAAGCCAAGCATTGATTATATTAATGAGAACAAGTAAAAGTACTTACAATTCTTTGAATGAAGGTGCAGCAGCTTCTTCCAGTTCTCCTTGTCCAACCCCTTTGCTCAAGTAATCTCCACTGATTTCTTTAATGGCATCTCACTCATGAGATCATAAGTTTGATGTAATTCCCAATCTCCATTGTCAATAACTTCTTATGAGATCATAAGTTAGGTATAATTCTCAATCTTCCTTGTACCTTTCACCATGAGAAGGTCTCCTTACATAACCTTGGAGAGGTCCAACCACTTGAGAGATCTTTGGGATGAGTTGAGGATTCTTCTCCTTCAGTTGAGGATCTCCCCTAAGATCATGCCTTGACCATCTATTTGAATCTAATTGCCTTCAAAAATTGAGGGATTCTTCCCTTATTTTCCTCAACAAACCTAGAATTTGCTAAAAAAAGGGTAGCGCTCCCCCAAAAGGGTGCACAGGGCACTCAAACACTCCCCCAAAGAGGCTCAGGGAGCACCATCACTCCCTGACAGTGGGTAGGGGATCACTCCTCTCCAAAATCCATTTTTTTATGGTTTTTTCAATGGCAAAAGGTTTGTACTCCCTGTCAAGTGACTTCTCTTCATCAAAACTAGTCTTTGGGGTGTCTCAAGTGTCTTTGTGATGTCGTTAGAGGAACGACATAGGCAAGATGGAAGTATGATGTTTTTGAAACTTACAACACAGATTGCCCCCCAAAGTATGAAGTTAGAAGACGATGATGATTGAAGTGCTTTGTAGACTTTTTTCGAGCAAGGGTATGGACGCAGAGAAACCAGAAAAAGATACACACAACCATCAAACAAATATTATGACATGTTTCAAAAACCAAGGCAAGCATACCTATGATTGAGTGATAAAGACTTTTTAGGTATGGCCTCCATAAAATACACTGCGGATCCATAATTATATTGGCAAAAATGGTATAGCCATTGTAGATACAATGTGGATCTATACTTCTGTGACCTGAACTGGTCATAGCCACGAAGAATACACAGTGGATCTACAAGATGACAAGACATAGCCACGATCAATACAAAGTGGATCTATGTAACAATATATGTGTCATAGTTCAAAAGAACTCCTTTGCAACCTGGGAAAAGTATACATAAGAGTGAAAACTCAACCCAGGTTCTTCTTACCGATCCTAATGTAGTATGAATATAACCATGTGAATAGATTTCCTGATGTCGAACATGGCAGAAACCACTTGATTACCGGTCAATGATGTAAACCCACTATCGGACACGAGGAGGCCTGCCATTGAGGCATGCAGGTCCCAAGGTACTAACTATTTTCTAAGTCTATATCCTAGATAATGTGTTAAAGTCGATAGGAAGAGACTGGTCGAAGGAGGGCCTTGATGTATCCCCCATCAACGGAAGAAAACTGACAAAAAGATGTAATTGATAGATCAAATGAGTATGGAATGACACAGGCATTGAAACAAGATATTTTTGATGGCTGACTCTCAAGGCAGATACTTCCCTTGAACACTGAGGCACGACAGCAGAAACATGACATGGACCAAAACTTGATGATGTAGTGGATGTTGTGACTTTCGTCAGGTGACCCAAAGAAGTAAAAGAAACTCAGAGGATTGGCTCAGTGTATAGGTTCAACGAATTAAAATGAGTGCAAAGACAAAGTGTCGTGTTCAAGGGCAACCATAAGAGCCACTGGTAGTGTTCTCAAAAAACTGCTCGGCTTGCGTCTTTCAATTTTTCCCCCATCCAGATAGACAAGTACCTCTTTTTAATTTAACGAGCTTGAGGAGGGTAACACATGCTCGATATGACTCACCTTTGGTAAGTCCCTCTTCCTTTCTTTAGTGAACTGGAAGAAGTAAGGGTTTGGTCTCGTATGGGCCCTTCAATGTATGATTGCTTAACTAGTCCAGAGAAGGCAAACTCTCTGGTTTTTCATATTTAGAGAGTCTGAAAACAACTTAAAAACGACTCCAATGTTGTCCTTTTTCGTAATGTTAGTCTCGCGAGGACAAAAAAGAGATAAATTATTACTCGAAAGATGCCCTTTCAAACCTTTTAACGAGTGGGAAAGGAAGCAATATCACTCGGCAATCTTTTCATGTTTAGAGAGTCTGAAAAGAGATCAAAGAAGACTCCAAGGGGTTCCTTTTTCATATATTCATGCGAGTCCGAAAAAGAGATAAAAGTTTACCTGGATGCATTCTCATGTATTTACAAGCACAAGAAATAATAAAGACTAAGCTCGGTATGCCCCCAGCGTGAAAGCTGGTGTCTTAACTTCATAATGATCATCAAAGGTTGGAGACATGCCCTCCAAGCTTCAATTCATTCATTGACTTTGAGGTCGTCACCAATTTCTGTACTAGATGGAGAAAAAGGATATAGGTGGATGAAAAGAAGGTTCAAATACGAGATCTAACGAAAGACTCGACTCATCATCTATGAGATCTGGTGAAAGACTCAACCTGATAGGAGAGGTGATTGTTTCATTTTTTAACAACCTTGACACAGGAAAAAAATTATACTCAAGGCTCTGGGTTCAATCCCCAGATTGTTGTTTCATTTTTTAACGAGCTTACTACAGAGAGGAAAACTATGCTCAAATCTTCTCTTTCATTTTTTAATGATCTTGCTATAGAGAAGAGAAACTATGCTCGTGACCTTTGTTTCATTTTTTAACGAGATTTCTACAGAGAAGAGAAACTATGCTCGTAGACTCTTCTTGATCATGGTTTCCAAGAAAATAACACTCTGGAAGGACACCACGTCAAGGGACAAAACACGGTCATGGCTTCCAAGAGATCTTCACTAGATGGAAGAAAATCACTCTGGAAGGAACACATGTCGAGGGCCACGACAGGGGTAAGGAGATCAAGCTCCAATAGCCCTACCAAAGAGATCACCATGTCAACTAACGGATCCAAATCCTCAAGATTCGAAGTCATGGGAGACAACGCCACATAATTGACATGCGGCAGGGGCAATATTTTTGTCATATAAGAACTATTCAGGGAGGTAATCCAGTCAGGACCTATGAAGGAAAGTTCATTAATAGTCACAATTCTTCCATCGTGAGGGAAAGATATCACACAAAAAAGAGTGGACACAATAGCTTTCATGGAATAGACATAATCCCGCCCAAGGAGTAAAGAGAAATCCAAGGGGTCTCGGACTACCATGACATCAATAATGACAGTTTTCCCTCCCAAAGTTACCGGAAACTGAGGAAGGGTCCCTAAAGGTTGAAAAGTTATTTTGTTAAAAACTAACAGATTCTATGTAACCGGTGCAAGTTGAGGACAACCCAAAGCATGCCAAGCAACAAAGGACAAAATACTAATGAACACACCTTCATCTATTAGCGTTTGGGGAATGTCCTGACCAAAAACTTATACTGTAATCTGGAAAGGAATGTGAGAAGGAAGACGAGGTCCGGTTAGTGCACCCCAATCAAAAAGGATGGCCTCATTGCTTGGAGGGGGTTTTACAGGAGAAGGAGGAATGCCCCCCAGCATGGTAGATTCTGTATCAACGAGAAAAATGTGGGCAATATCGGGTTTACTCTCTAGAGGGAGAGTAGAATCGATCGATGATGGGATCGGATCGACCACACTGGCACTCTTCAGAGGAAGAGTAGGATTGACCGATGAAGTAACTGAAGCAATCACTTTGGCACTCTTCAGATGAAGGGTGGGACTGACCGAGGAAGGGACTGGATCAGTCACTTTGGCACTCATCAAAGGAGGAGTGGGATCGACCGATGATAGAACTGGATTGACCACTTGGGTTTCATTCTCCAAGGGGAGAATGGGGTCGACGGGTGGAAACAGATCAACCTATTTGGTGTCACTCTCTAACGGGAGAGTGGGGTCAACTGAGGATGAAAACATATCGACTACTTGGGTTACACTCTTTTGATGAAGAGTAGGGTTGATCGATGACAGAACTAGATCAGCTACTTGGGTTTGTGGTTCAATCGAGGATGAAACTAGATTGACCACCTGATCAATCGGACTGACCGGGGATGGAACTGGATTGACTAGTCCATCAACTAATGATGGTTTGGGGGAAATATTACGATAACCTTTTGGAAGTTGAATTTTTTCCAAAAGAGAAGAAGCCTCGTCCATACGAGGACAAAGGTGAGAATAATGATCACCTTTTCATAACATACAAAGAAATTTGGCAGTTGTCTTCTTCTTACCAACCTTGACGTCACTAGGTGATGGGGTATCACTAGCATGTCTAGTAGAGGCCAATGACATGGAGGACCACATTTCTAATACCTTGGGAATACTAGGGCGATCCCTCAGAAAGTGGTCACCTTTACAAAGACTGCAAGGGAATTTGGGTTTCAGATTCTTTATTTTAATCTTGTTGACCTTATCAATACTCCCAGTACTATTAACATTAGTTGGTTGCTTGAATCCAAAATTTGATGTTGTTGGGTCCTTGGTCCTTTTCGAGCTCTTCTTCTTCTTCTCTCTCTGTTTCTTCTTCTTCTTATCAACCTGGCTACTTGCTTTAGAGCTTTCACTAGACGAAGAAGGGAAGGAGACTTAATGGGCGAAGAAAGTGAAAAGTCGACATGAGGTTGATGTGTGGGTGGTGTACTGACATATAAAGTATTAGGTGCAGTTGAAACATTGGGAGGATTTGAGATCACCGGAGTGGGGAAAAACCAAACCGGTAATTCGATGGTGAGTCCCGAAAGACTCAGTGTGACAATGTACGAAGGACCAAAGTTTCTAAAAGAAGGAAATATATAAGGTTCCCCAGGAGAAGGGGTTCCTCCATTGGTACTCTCGAGATTTGATTCCATTAACACTGACTTGACCTAAGGTCCACTAAGTAACACAACCAACACACGCTATGAATCTGAGAAGCAAACAATCAAACAAAACCTTCCCACAATGAAACCACTAGTTGGTGATGAAATCCAACGTTGAGAGATCAAAATAGGAAGAGGCGAGGATAGAGCGGGTGGATCAGTTACATTGGCAACCTACTTAATGGACTTACGCCTTGGTGCAAGCTTCCATGCAGTAATTGTGGATTTACCCTCCAAGGAGCCTGAGTGAGTTTGACCAACGTCTATTCTAGGTACAGTGAGACTTCCCTTCATCGTCACCTTGTGTGAGACCCTAAATATTATGGCTACTAAGGTCACCAACTCATAGTCATCCCCTGGGCGGGTATAGTCGATAGTCCGATCCGAATGTATGGGCAGGATAACAAGTCTAAAATCAACTCAAGAGGCTCCCACAGATAATCGTGGGTATACACTCAAGTGACCCCGAATATACGATCCGACCACTACAAATAGTTGAATCACGAAGGGATAATCTCTGTAACTCACCCGAATGTGACCTCATGCATAACCCCTATGTGAGAGGGGGATCCCAGAAAGCCTATACGATAATTGGATTTTCTCTCCCTATCGCAAGATGCTAAGTTTGTTTGATAGCTTTGGAAAGTTATCCTTTCAACCTATTCCAAATCCCTACACCTTAAACTTATGTAGGTTTGCTAACAAAGATGTAAAAAGTCTGATAAATTTTAGTTAAGCATTGATTTTAGTGGTTGTTGTTTACTCAGAGTTGTATGAGAGTGAAGACTGTTGATATTATGGCTCAGTTCCCAAAACATGCATAAGAAATGATAAGCAATCTTTTCTTTCAATGAATGTCTAATTAAGGGAAGGAAAAGAATTTTCCTTTCACTGTCAAACACTAATATGAAATGACCTCATGCAACAGTCCTCAATAAGGAATCCAATGCAATTCTAAAATGTTTGTATGTGACTGATAACCAGTGGATGTAAATCTTCTTATGCTAATCAGACTTCAAGAGTTGTGATATTTAAGCAATCTGGAAGAAAACTTCACATAAACCAAAAGACACCCTTGTTGTGATCAAACAAGAAACATAAAGCCAAAAACTCAAAAGGAAGGAGAAAGAGCTTGGACAAGATGACTCAAAGATCATAAAGAAAAGTACAAAATACCTTTGAAACCCCGTACAAAGTTTTCACTCATTTAGATAAATGAGAAGAAAACGACAAATTGACTCCAAATCGTGAAGGACAAAGAGTTATTGCAAAGTAAGGACAAATGTCAAAAAATCCAAACAAAAGAAGATGAATCCTTAGAAAACAGGGTATTGAAGGCGAATACCAAGATGGACTGAGAGTATGAGACCCTGAGCAAATTTAAAAAGCAAAAACTGAACCTAGAAATTGAAAAACTAGAGGGTTTTTCACTAAAAATAGGGTAGCGCTATGGTGTAAGGGGTACCAGAGCACTCCAACACTCTATGTAAGACCACCAGGGAGTTTTTGTGCTCTTCTAACAAGGTTAGGGGAGCACTCTGCTACAAAAGATCAGAAAAATGCCTAGAAAATCAAAAAATCAAGGAAATCCAGTCAATCAGGGTGATCCTAATGACATAAAGAGGCAATCAAACAAATATAAGAATAAAAAAGACAATGTGGAGAAGATCAAATCAATGGGAAAATGGAAAAAACAAGATCTGGGAATGGAAACAAAAATCAGAGCTCCTCCCCAGCGGAGTCACCAATTTCTGTTGTAGGTGAATACCCCTGCAGACAAGTGGATTCCCTCTTGGTCTCTAGACTCCTAAGGCCAAGACAGAAAAGTTCTTAACATGGAAACTGAATTCCTTTTAGATCTAATCAAGCTAATAAATGAAAGAGCAGGAGAAAGATGTGTACCTTATTAGCGACGTTTGTCCTTGCAAAGTCCTGGCTGAGCTTTGATCTTGAGCTCCCTGATAGGTCTTGAAAAACAAACAAAGATACAATGGACTTCCTACTCTACTGAGATTAGCTCAATCATAGATCCATCTACTGCAAACAAACTCATATGGAATAAGCACAAGTTTGAAAGAAATAGGCCAAGCATTGATTATATTAATGAGAACAACTAAAGGTACTTACAATCCTTTGAATGAAGGTGCAACAGCTTCTTCCAGTTCTCCTTGTCCAACCCCTTTGCTCAAGTAATCTCCACTGATTTCTTTGATGGCATCTCACTCATGAGATCATACGTTTGATTTAATTTTCAATCTCCATTGTCAATACCTTCTTATGAGATCATAAGTTAGGTATAATTCTCAATCTTCCTTGTACCTTTCACCATGAGAAGGTCTCCTTATATAACCTTGGAGAGGTCCAACCACTTGAGAGATATTTGGGATGAGTTGAGGATTCTTCTCCTTCAGTTGAGGATATCGCCTAAGATCATGCCTTGACCATCTATTCAAATCCAAATACCTTTAGGAATTGAGGGATTCTTCCCTTATTTGCCTGAACAAACCCAGAATTTGCTAAAAAAAGGGTAGCGCTCCCCCAAAAGGGTTCACAGGGCACCCAAACACTCCCCCAAAGAGGCTCAGGGAGTGCCAGCACTCCCTGACAGTGGGTAGGGGAGCGCTCCTCTCCAAAATCCATTTTTTTGTGGTTTTTTCAATGGAAAAAGGTTTGTACTCCATGTCAAGTGACTTCTCTTCTTCAAAAATAGTCTTTTGGGTGTCTCAAGTGGCTTTGTGATGTCGTTAGAGACACAAGATAGGCAAGATGGCAGTATGATATTTTTGACACTTGCAACACTTGTAGTCAAGATGCGACACTTGCGGACAAGATGCGACACTTACAACACTTGTAATGATGACACTTACGACACTATCAAAGTGAGTAATTTTGAGGTGTAACACTCATGTGATAATCCATCTCCAAAACATTAAAGATGTTCATAAATTCCAATCCCTTTAAAAAATTTTCATGATGCACCTCCTTTAATTCAAAATTATTTCTTCAAAATGTGTGTTAGTGCGCTTAGTTGTCTTCCGCTCGCGCTTTGTTGGTGATGCTCTTGCATCAAAGAACACAAGAAGTTTCATGGGAAACCCTTCTTAACAAGGGAAGAAAACCCAACCAAAACTTTGTTATATTCTTCAAGAGAAAGACCTCCCACACCATCACCAAACCTAGCACACAAGAGGGTGTTGTAATTCTCATAATTTCAGACCACAAATTATGAAATCATGAGATGACACAATGATAAGTGTGTTTCCTCAATGGGTATTCACCTTTATTTATATAAGACTTATCACATCAAATGGTGTGTCTATTGGCACAATAGGGCCGACCTCAATAACTCAAAATATAATTAATAATTACCATATTAATTATCTTTTACATTATGGTGGGGCTGACCTATACCCTTTACATCACAAATAGTGTTATAGGTAAGTCTGACTCTTGAACAATATAGAAAGGGATCTCATACACCCATTAGTCCCCAACCACTAGAGGCACATCCATCTGTGCTCAACCATAGGGATGTCCACATCTCTATCTCACTTCGTCTCACAGGAGAACCACACTCACTAGTGCTCAACCAATAGGATCATGTTCACTTGTGCTCATCCACAAGCACGTCCAACTCCACATATATTCTTTCTCACTGCGTCTCATAGGAGAATCATCTGGAGTATCAAATCATCTCAATTGTCTGTACAGAGGAGGCCAATACATCTTTTCATCTTTGTCTCAGAGAGAACGATACACCTAACTCATGGGCTTCCCCACACAGGAGTACACAACATTCCATATCTGTCTCAGAGAGGAACCACACACCCAACTCATGGGATTCCCTACATAGGGGCACACAACATTCCATCTCTATCTTAGAGAGGAACTACACACCTAGCTCATGGGATTTACCACCTCACACAGGGGCACAACGTTCCATCTCCATCTCACAGAGGAACTACACACCCATATCATGGGCACACCCAACTCATGGGCTCTCTCACCCCACATAGGGGCACACACAATGTTTCTTCTCCGTCTAAGAGAGGAACAA
>JASDQU010029829.1:10720-21664 GCA_032191745.1 Picea mariana | reverse complement strand
TTGTTCCTCTCTTAGACGGAGAAGAAACATTGTGTGTGCCCCTATGTGGGGTGAGAGAGCCCATGAGTTGGGTGTGCCCATGATATGGGTGTGTAGTTCCTCTGTGAGATGGAGATGGAACGTTGTGCCCCTGTGTGAGGTGGTAAATCCCATGAGCTAGGTGTGTAGTTCCTCTCTAAGATAGAGATGGAATGTTGTGTGCCCCTATGTAGGGAATCCCATGAGTTGGGTGTGTGGTTCCTCTCTGAGACAGATATGGAATGTTGTGTACTCCTGTGTGGGGAAGCCCATGAGTTAGGTGTATCGTTCTCTCTGAGACAAAGATGAAAAGATGTATTGGCCTCCTCTGTACAGACAATTGAGATGATTTGATACTCCAGATGATTCTCCTATGAGACGCAGTGAGAAAGAATATATGTGGAGTTGGACGTGCTTGTGGATGAGCACAAGTGAACATGATCCTATTGGTTGAGCACTAGTGAGTGTGGTTCTCCTGTGAGACGAAGTGAGATAGAGATGTGGACATCCCTATGGTTGAGCACAGATGGATGTGCCTCTAGTGGTTGGGGACTAATGGGTGTATGAGATCCCTTTCTATATTGTTCAAGAGTCAGACTTACCTATAACACTATTTGTGATGTAAAGGGTATAGGTCAGCCCCACCATAATGTAAAAGATAATTAATATGGTAATTATTAATTATATTTTGAGTTATTGAGGTCGGCCCTATTGTGCCAATAGACACACCATTTGATGTGATAAGTCTTATATAAATAAAGGTGAATACCCATTGAGGAAACACACTTATCATTGTGTCATCTCATGATTTCATAATTTGTGGTCTGAAATTATGAGAATTACAACACCCTATTGTGTGCTAGGTTTGGTGATGGTGTGGGAGGTCTTTCTCTTGAAGAATATAACAAAGTTTTGGCTGGGTTTTCTTCCCTTTTTAAGAAGGGTTTCCCATGAAACTTCTTGTGTTATTTGATGCAAGATCATCACCAACAAAGTGCGAGTGGAAGACAACTAAGCGCACTAACACACATTTTGAAGAAATAATTTTCAATTAAAGGAGGTGCATCATGCAAATGTTTTAAAGGGATTGGAATTTATGAACATCTTTAATGTTTTGGAGCTGGATTATCGCATGAGTGTTACACCTCAAAATTACTCACTTTGATAGTGTCGTAAGTGTCATCATTACAAGTGTTGTAAGTGTCGCATCTTGTCCGCAAGTGTCGCATCTTGACTACAAGTGTTGCAAGTGTCAAAAATATCATACTGCCATCTTGCCTATGTTGTGCCTCTAATGACATCACAAAGACACTTGAGACACCCCAAAGACTAGTTTTGAAGAAGAGAAGTCACTTGACGGGGAGTACAAACCTTTTGCCATTGAAAAAACCACAAAAAAATGGATTTTGGAGAGGAGCGCTCCCCTACCCACTGTCAGGGAGTGCTAGAAAACCCTGAGCCTCTTTGGGGGAGTGTTTGGGCACCCTGTGCACCCTTTTGGGGGAGCACTACCCTTTTTTTAGCAAATTCTGGGTTTGTTCAGGAAAATAAGGGAAGAATCCCTCAATTCCTAAAGGTAGTTGGATTTGAGTCGATCCAGTTCTATCATCGGTCGATTCTACTCTCCCTCTAGAGAGTAAACCCAATATTGCCCACGTTTTTCTCGTTGATAAAAAATCTACCATGCTGGGGGGAATTCCTCCTTCTCCCATGAAACCCCCTCCAAGCAATGAGGCCATCCTTTTTGATTGGGGTGCACTAACCGGACCTTGTCTTCCTTCTCACATTCCTTTTCAGATTACAGTACAGGTTTGTGGTCGGGACATTCCTCAAATGCTAATAGATGAAGGTGTGTTCATTAGTATTTTGTCCTCTGTTGCTTGGCATGCTTTGGGTTGTCCTCAGCTTGTACCGGTTATATAGAATCTATTAGTTTTTAACAAAATAACTAGTCAACCTTTAGGGACCATACCTCAGTTTCCGGTAACTTTGGGAGGGAAAACTGTCATTATTGATGTCATGGTAGTCCGAGACCCCTTGGATTTCGCTTTACTCCTTGGGCAGGATTATGTCTATTCCATGAAAGTTATTGTGTCCACTCTTTTTTGTGTGATATCTCTCCCTCACGATGGAAGAATTGTGACTATTAATGAACTTTCCTTCATAGGTCCTGACTGGATTACCTCCCTGAATAGTTCTTATATGACGAAAATATTGCCCCTGCCACATGTCAATTATGTGGAGTTGTCTCCCATGACTTCGAATCTTGAGGATTTGGATCCGTTAGTTGACATGGTGATTTCTTCGGTAGGGCTATTGGATCCTAATCTCCTTACCCCTGTCGTGGCCCTCGACATGTGTTCCTTCCAGAGTGATTTTCTTCCATCCAGTGAAGATCTCTTGGAAGCCATGACCGTGTTTTGTCCCTTGACGTGGTGTCCTTCCAGAGAGTTATTTTCTTGGAAACCATGATCAAGAAGAGTCTACGAGCATAGTTTCTCTTCTCTGTAGCAATCTCGTTAAAAAATGAAACAAAGGTCACGAGCACAGTTTCTCTTCTCTATAGCAAGGTCGTTAAAAAATGAAATAGAAGCTTTGAGCATAGTTTTCCTCTCTGTAGTAAGCTCGTTAAAAAATGAAACAACAATCTGGGGATTGAACCCAGAGCCTTGAGTATAATTCTTTTTCTGTGTCAAGCTTGTTAAAAAATGAAACAATCAACTCTCCTATCAAGTTGAGTCTTTAACCAGATCTCGTAGATGATGAGTCGAGTCTTTCGTTAGATCTCGTATTTGAACCTTCTTTTCATCCACCTATATCCTTTTTCTCCATCTAGTACAAAAATTGGTGAAGACCTCAAAGTCGGTGAATGAATTGAAGCTTGGAGGGCATGTCTCCAACCTTTGATGATCATTCTGAAGTTAAGACACCAGCTTTCACGCTGGGGGCATACCGAGCTTAGTCTTTGTTCTTTCTTGTGCTTGTAAATACATGAGAATGCATCCGGGTAAACTTTTATCTCTTTTTCGGACCCGCATGGATATATGAAAAAGGAACCACTTGGAGTCTTCTTTGATCTCTTTTCAGACTCTCTAAACATGAAAAGATTGCCGAGTGATATTGCTTCCTTTCCCACTCATTAAAATGTTTGAAAGGGCATCTTTCGAGTGATAATTTATCTCTTTTTCGTCCTCGTGAGACTAACATTACGAAAAAGGACAACATTGGAGTCGTTTTTAAGTTGTTTTCAGACTCTCTAAATATGAAAAACCACAGAGTTTGCCTTCTCTGGACTAGTTAAGCAATCATACGTTGAAGGGCCTATACGGGACCGAACCCTTACTTCTTCCAGTTCGCTAAAAAAAGGAACAGGGAATTACCAAAGGTGAGTCATATTGAGCATGTTTTACCCTCCTCAATCTCGTTAAATTAAAAAGAGGTGCTCGTCTATCTGGATGGGGGAAAAATTGAAAGAAGAAAGCCGAGCAGTTTTTTGAGAACACTACCAGTAGCTCTTATGGTTGCCCTTAAACACGACACTTTTTCTTTGCACTCATTTTAATTCGATGAACCTATACACTGAGCCAATCCTCTGAGTTTCTTTTACTTCTTTGGGTCACCTGACGAAAGTCACAACATCCATTGCATCATCAAGTTTTGGTCCATGTCATGTTTCTATTGTCGTGCCTCAGTGTTCAAGTGAAGTATCTGCCTTGAGAGTCAGCCATCAAAAATATCATGTTTCAATGCCTGTGTCATTCCATACTCATTTGATCTATCAATTACATCTTTGTGTCAGTTTTGTTCCATTGATGGGGGATACATCAAGGCCCTCCTTCGACTAGTCTCTTCCTATCGACTTCAACACATTATCCAGGAGCTAGACTTAGAAACTAGTTAGTACCTTGGGACCTGCATGCCTCAATGGCAGGCCTCCTCGTGTCTGATAGTGGGTTTACATCATTGACCCTTGATTAGATGATTCCACGGATGTTCGACTTCATCTCATTCATTCACATTCATCGGTATGTACTAGAGTACCTTGGGAATCAATGACATCAATGGTGATCTCCCTCACGCTTGTTAACGGTTTACATCATTGACCGGTAATCAAGTGGTTTCTACCATGTTCGACATCAGGAAATCTATTCACATGGTTATATTCGTACTACATTAGGATCGGTAAGAAGAACCTGGGTTGAGTTTTCACTCTTATGTATATTTTTCCCAGGTTGCGAAGGAGTTCTTTTGAACTATAACACATATATTGTTACATAGATCCACTTTGTATTGATCGTGGCTATGTCTTGTCATCTTGTAGATCCACTATGTATTCTTCGTGGCTACGACCAGTTCAGGTCACAGAAGTATAGATCCACATTGTATCTACAATGGCTATACCATTTTTGCCAATATAATTATGGATCCGTAGTGTATTTTATGGAGGCCATACCTAAAAAGTCTTTATCACTCAATCATAGGTATGCTTGTCTTGGTTTTTTAAACATGTCATAATATTTTTTTGATGGTTGTGTGTATCTTTTTCTGGTTTCTCTGCGTCCATACCCTTGCTCGAAAAAAGTCTACAAAGCACTTCGATCATCATCGTCTTCTAACTTCATACTTTGGGGGGCAATCTGTGTTGCAAGTTTCAAAAACATCATACTTCCATCTTGCCTATGTCATGCCTCTAACGACATCACAAAGACACTTGAGACACCCCAAAGACTGGTTTTGATGAAGAGAAGTCACTTGACAGGGAGTACAAACCTTTTGCCATTGAAAAAACCACAAAAAAATGGATTTTGGAGAGGAGCGCTCCCCTACCCACTGTCAGGGAGTGATGGTGCTCCCTGAGCCTCTTTGGGGGAGTGTTTGAGTGTCCTGTGCACCCTTTTGGGGGAGCGCTACCCTTTTTTTAGCAAATTCTAGGTTTGTTGAGGAAAATAAGGGAAGAATCCCTCAATTCGTGAAGGCAGTTAGATTCGAATAGATGGTCAAGGCATGATCTTAGGGGAGATACTCAACTGAAGGAGAAGAATCCTCAACTCATCCCAAAGATCTCTCAAGTGGTTGGACCTCTCCAAGGTTATGTAAGGAGACCTTCTCATGGTGAAAGGTACAAGGAAGATTGAGAATTATACCTAACTTATGATCTCATAAGAAGTTATTGACAATGGAGATTGGGAATTACATCAAACTTATGATCTCATGAGTGAGATGCCATCAAAGAAATCAGTGGATATTACTTGAGAAAAGGGGTTGGACAAGGAGAACTGGAAGAAGCTGTTGCACCTTCATTCAAAGAATTGTAAGTACTTTTACTTGTTCTCATTAATATAATCAATGCTTGGCCTATTTCTTTCAAACTTGTGCTTGTTCCATATGAGTTTGTCTGCAGTAGATGGATATATGATTGAGCTAATCTCATTAGAGTAGGAAGTCCATTGTATCTTTGTTTGTTTTGTAGGACCTATCAGGGACCTCAAGATTGAAGCTCAGCCAAGACTTTGCAAGGACAAACGTCACTAATAAGGTACATATCTTTCTCCTTCTCTTTCATTTATTAGATTGATTAAATTTAAAAGGAAGTCAGTGTCCATGTTAAGCACTTTTCTATCTTGGCCTTTAGAGTCTAGAGACCAAGAGGGAATCCACTTGTCCGTAGGGGGATTCACCTACAAAAATGAGATCATTGGAGGACGTGTTTTATTTTAATGAAGCTGCATGCAATACAGATTCAATGTGTTTGATCTTATCTGTATGTCTCAAATATTTATTGTAATAAATCCTAAGTAGTTGAATGATTTTATTTCGATAGGATAGCCCTAGAGTAGTTGGAGGGAAAGGCTCGAAGAGCCCCTCTTGTATAAAACTTTGTATTGTTTCCCAGAAGAGGTTGTTGGAATTCTAGTTGTTGATAGTTGTTTCCATTCCAACTAAGAGTTGAGAGCTGTTGAGAAGAATTGTATGAACCCATGTATATAAAAGTTGAATGAATATAACATAGGAGCATTGTTCCAAATGTATGGTGTTGCTGTGTCTATCTAAATGAATGAATGGTAGAATTTTTATTTACTTGCAATTCTCGATTATTTTCTTATTATTATGTATGAATGTGTTTACATGGTTGAATGTATGAATCTGTGAATATTTAGATAAGTTTCATTTTTTTTCTTCTACGAGCAAGTGCAAGTGTGCATAGTGTCCTCAAGGAGTGTGTGACAGAGTCTATTTCGACTCATAAGCTCAGAAGAGATAACATGGACTTTATATGTGCAAAGAGTGCACAGTGTCTGCAAGGTGTGCGTGACAGATCCTTCTTTGATTCAGAAAGTTCAGGAGAGATAGCTTGAAGGTGGGTGCAGAGTTGATACTTGGCTAAGTATCGAGAAATTGTTTTGGGAATTTTAGAGTGTTGGGGAGAGAAAGCCCAAGAGAGGTAATTTGGAGTTCGTATGCAAGTGTGAATATTGTCCGCAAGGAGTGTGCGACAGAGTCTTCTGACTCAAAATCTCAAGAGGAGTAGTGAAATTCATCCACAGAGAAGATAAGTTATGGAGGAGGATGTGTTGCAAGGAGTGCACAGGATGAAATTCGACTAAGTGTCGAAGAGAGCATTCTAAAGAGGAAAAATTTCGAGAAAGAACAATATCATGAGGGAGAGCAACGAGAAATATTCAAAGGGAGAAATCCTTTAAGGTTTCCCATAATTAACGATCAATATATTCCTAGGAGGGATCAAGATCATCCCAGACTGTTAGATCTGGGGAAAGCTGCACGAAGGTTAGTCGTGAAGCATTTTGGCACTTCATGGTTCAGAGTATTTTTGAGTGTTTCAAGAGTGAGGTCATGAAGTAGCGAAGTGATATTGACCATTGGTAGAGAGGATGATATGCGGCAGTGGATTAGAAAATCCAGGAGATAGAGGTCCAAAAACATTGTGTGTGGAGTAGGTGGAATCCTCGCGAAGTCGCGAAACTTGAAATATAGTTCGACTGTTAGATCCAGGTGGACACATGACGAAGATCCACGCATTCGGTAGAAAGCATTTTAGAAAGAACCAAAGACAGAGGTCGTGATATTTTTGAAGCTCGAAGTTATGAAGAGCTGACCCATGGTCACAGCCCATGGTCACATAGGAGAAACAATATAGCATGGGGGCTAACACTGACAAGGTTGGTGTTTCCAAAAGCACAAGAGAGAAGGGTTGTGGGTAACTCAGACCTACAGGTAACATCAAGGGGACCTGTGTGTCATTGATTCAAGGCTTGTTGAAGGTCCGAATAGCTAATTCGGCTCGAGTAAATTGAATATCCAAGACCCAGAGGCCACAGAATCCCCAGGAGGGTAGGGGGGATGAATCAAGTGGTATTAGAGCCTGATTTTATTTTAAGGTAGCAGAGAGTAGACAAAGAAAATACTCTAATACCATCAAGTGGTATTAGAACCGACACCAAATTTATTTCTGTAGGCAAAGGAGACGAAGGAGATATCCTGATATCATCAAGTGGTATCATATACATTAGTACAATGCCGACTAGGAGATGTGCAGAGCCACCTGTAGCAAATCGAGCTATGGAAAGAGAGATGCGAGAACTGTGAGAAATATTGGATGTCATGGAAACAACGCAAAGGAGAGCACCTGATGTTGGAGACGTCAGTGATGTAGAGAATGGAGAAGTGGAAGTTTAAGAAGTTGTAAAGGAGGATGCTGCAGACAAACTCTTGCTGAAAGCGGTTGTAAAATTGGGAGATAGAGAAGAGATAAACATCCCAATTTATGAAGGAAACTTGGACGTTGAAGAGCTCTTGGATTGGATAAGATCCATGGATAAGTACTTCGACTATGAAGACGTTGATGAAGAGAAAAAGGTAAAACATGTTGTCACCAGATTAAAAGGACATGCAACATTGTGGTGGGATGAACTGCAGGCTGATAGAAGAAGCAAAGGAAAAAAAAATATTAAGAGCTGAGATAGAATGGTAGCCAAATTAAAGGCTAAATTCATACCCAAGGACTATCAGATAAATCTATTCAGGAGATTGCAGAACCTGAGACAGAAGGGAATGACAGTCAAAGAGTACACAGAGGAGTTATATAGACTGAACATCAGGGATGGACATAGAGAGAGAGATGAGGATAACATTGCCAGGTATATAAACGGCTTGAGATATGAGTTCCAAGATGAAATCAATATGATGACAGTAAGGACAGTGGAGGACACTTATCAGATTGTGCTGAAAGAAAATGAGAAGTTGGGCATAAAGTAGAGTAAGTGAAGTAAAGGAATAAGTTTAAACAGAGGAAAGGGAATTTCCCATGACAAGGCACAGAAGCCTAAAGGTGAGATTGAGAAACCACATAGTCACTCTGAAAGAGGAGGAAGTTCCCGAGGGAGACAGAGTGGTGGCAGAAACTCTTTTCCTAGAGGAAGAGGAAGAGGTAGAGGAGGATAGGTAAGATGTTATGCCTGTGGAAAGACATGACACATGTCTTGGGAATGCCCCGAGAGAAAGAAAGGAGGTGAAGCTCACATTTCGGAAGCGCAGAAGCAGAATGTTGAAGAAGAAGGTGCATAATATGGGAAATCTTTGATGATGAAGAAGGTTCTCTTAAAATTAGAGCTAGAGGTTGAAAAAACAATGCAGAGGAATAGTTTGTTCAGAACAACTTGCAAGACTAATGATAGAGTATGCAAGGTAATAATTGAAAGTGGGAACACTGATAACTTAGTATCCACAGATATGGTGGAGAAGTTGGAGTTGGAGACAACTGCACATGTAATTCTATATAAGGTCTCATGGTTGTAGAAAGTTCATCAGGTAAGGGTTACTAAACAATGCCTTGTTGAATTTAAAATAGGAGGATATAGAGACGAGATTTTGTGTGATGTGATTCCCATGGATGTATGCCATGTTTTGTTGGGGAGGCCATGGAAGTATGATAGGAATGTCATTCATGATGGGAGGAAATCATATTTTTATTATTTGGTAAAATGGAAAGGACGCCCAATATAAGATGCCAGTTGGGTAAATGAAGTGGATATTCAAAAGCATGGAAGTTCAGTGCAGAAGCTTATGGACATGAGTCCATGAATTTTTATCTAGAGGAGTATGATGCAGGAGCATCACCAGCAAAGAACAAGTGGAAGACATCTAAGCACACCAACACAAATTTTGAATTAAATGAGGCGTATCATGAAAATGTTTTGAAGGGATTGAAATTTATGAACATCTTTAATGTTTTGGAGCTGGATGATTGCATGACATCATTGGAGGATTTATTTTATTTTAATGAGGATGTGTGCAATACAAATTTGATGTGTTTGATCTTATCTGTCTGTCACAAATATTTATTGTAATAAGTCCTAATTAGTTGAATGATTTTATTTCGATAGGATAGCCCTAGAGTAGTTGGAGGGAAAGGCTCGAAGAGCCCCTCTTGTATAAAGATTTGTATTGTTTCCCAGAAGAGGTTGTTGGCATTCTAGTTGTTGATAGTTGTTGCCATTCCAGTTGAGAAATGAGAGTTACTGAGAATCATTGTATGAACCCATGTATATAATAGTTGAATGAATATAACAGAGGAACATTGTTCCAAATGTCTGGTGTTGTTGTGTTTATCTGAATGAATGAATGGTATAATTTATGTTTACTTTTGATTCTCGATTATTTTCTTGTTCTTATGTATGAATTTTTTTACATGGTTGAATGTATGAATCTGTGAATATTTAGATAAGTTTCAATTTTTTCTCTTCTACGAGCAAGTGCAAGAGTGCATAGTGTCCGCAAGGAGTGCGTGGCAGAGTCTATTTCAACTCATAAGCTTAGAAGAGATAACATGAACTTGATATGTGCAAAGAGTGCACAGTGTCTGCAAGGTGTGTGTGACAAATTCTGCTTTGACTCAGAAAGTTCAGGAGAGATATCTTGAAGGTGGGTGCAGAGTTGATACTTGGCTAAGTATCGATAAATTGTTCTGGGAAGTTCAAAGTGTTGGGGAGAGCAAGCCCAAGAGAGGTAAATTGGAGTTCGTATGCAAGTGTGCATATTTTTCGCAAGGAGTGTGCGACAGAGTATTATAAATAATAAGCTCAAGAGGAGTAGTGAAAGTCATCCACAAAGAAGCTAAGTTGTGGAGGAGGACATGTTGCAAGGTGTGCACATGCTGAAATTTGACTAAGTGTCGAAGAGAGCATTCTAAAGAGGAAAAAGTTCGAGAAATAACAAGCTCAGGTGGGAGAGAAATGATTAATCTTTAAAGGGAGGAATCCTTTAAGGTTTCCCAGAATTAACGAGAAATATCTGCCTAGGAGGGATCAGGATCATCCCAAACCATTAGATATGGGGAAAGCTGCACGAAGGTTAGCCGTGAAGCATTTCAGCACTTCGTGGTTCAGAGTATTTTAGAGTGTTGCAAGAGTGAGGTCGTGAAGTCGTGAAGTGATGTTGACCGTTGGTCGCGAGAAGGATACATGGCAGTGGATTAGAAAATCTGGGAGATAGAAGTCTGGAAAAGTTGTGTATGGAGAAGGTGGAATTCTCACGAAGTCGTGAAACCTGAAATATAGCTAGACTGTCAGATCCAGGTGGACACACAGAGGAGATCCGCGCATTCGGTAGAAATCATTTTGAAAAAGAAACAAAGACAGAGGTCATGATATTTCCGAAGCTCGAATTTACGAAGAACTAACCCACAGTCACAACCCATGGTCACATAAGAGAAAAATTCTAGCGCGAGGGCTAGCACTCGCAAGGTTGGTGTTTCCAAAAGCGCTAGAGAGTAGGGTTTCAGGTAACTCATACCTACAGGTAACATCAAGGAGACCTATGTATCATTGATTCATGGCTTGTTGAAGGTCTGAAGAGCTAATATGGATCGAGTAAATTAAAGATCCAAGTCCAGGAGGTCAAAAAATTATC
>JASDQU010029827.1:29086-39769 GCA_032191745.1 Picea mariana | reverse complement strand
TGGTAGGAATATATCCTTTTGATATAAATAATCTTCCATCTGCATCTTCCATAACTAGTAGTTTTGGCCGTTAAATTTCTCGACCCTAAACTTTCCATCTTCCGACATTGCTCCCACTCGAACCAGGAACCCTCTTTTCCTGCGAGTTACCTTACGCTCTGATACCAGTTGTTAGAAAAAACAGAACCATGGAGAAATAAAATAAAACAAATGTGGAAATAAAACACAAAAGATACACAATACAAGAGAGACACAGATTTATGTGATTCACCCAGTGTGGGCTACTTCCACCAGAGAAATTGCCAGGTCCTTTCTTTATTATTATCCAACAAAATGAAGGGATACAACCTACAACAAAACCCGTTGTAACTTCCTCTTCTTTCTCTCACAGTCTCCTCTCTCAGAATACAATACTTGCCATCCTACATAGCCACAATACATTTCCCTCATAAAAGAGGGTTTCCTTCTAGGGCAACAAACCCTAACATAATCTCTATCGTTAGATCTGTGACCTTATAATGAAAGGTCCAGATTTACAATGAAATTACAATATACTTTTACAAGGAAATTTTTGCTTCGGGGGCCCGCTTGCCCCCAGACCCCCGAGTCGGGGGGATAGCCCCCCTGGACCCCGTAGAGGGGGTACCCCCTCTCTGCACTCCCCCACGTGGAAGAGTGTACATACTTCTGGGGTGTAAATACTTCATGGGGTATAAACATGACTGAAAGCAAGGACCTCTGAATCAGGAAGATAATCAGGCTCCACAACCAACAGTTATAACTCAAGAAATTTAGTAGAAGAGGGTGTCCTCTATATGATATACACATACTAAATTCAATAGAAAGCACTGAGCTAAAGTTTGAATATCATCTAGTGTTATGGGAGTTCAAGGGTGTGTTTCCTGAGGAAGTTCTTGGATTACCTTCGAAAAGAGACCTTGACTTTTCAATTGATCTCGTGCTGAGAGTAGTTCCAACATCGAGAGTGCTTTATAGGATGAGTATGCCCAAGTTGGTGGAAACGAATATGCAATTGAAATAAATGATGGAAAAATGTTACATCAGGCCGAGTGTATCCCCATGGGGAGAACCAACCCTGTTTGTAAAGAAGAAGGATGTTACCTTAATATTGTGCATCGATTATCAGTAGCTGAACAAGATGACCATCAAGAACAAGTACCATTTTCCTATAATAGATGATCTATTTGATCAACTCGAAGGGGCTACAGTTTTCTCAAAAATAGATTTGAGATCGGGATATCATCAATTCAAGATTAAAGAAGAAGATATCCACAAGACAATGTTTAGGAAAAGGTATGGGAACTACGAGTTTGTTTTAGTGATGTTTGGACTTACAAATGCACCAACGAAATTCATGTGTTTGATGAATATTGTGCTTAACAAGTATTTAGACAAGTTTGTCTTAGTGTTTGTGGATGAAATTTTGGTGTATTCAAAGAATCGAGGGGAGAATGAAGAAGATATCAAGATGGTGTTACGGGTGTTAAGAGAGAACGAACTATATGCCAAATTCACCAAGTGCAATTTATTTAAAATAGAAATCCAGTATCTAGGCCATGTAATATCAGTCGAAGGAGTTGAAGTAGACCTTGAGGAGATCAAAGAAATCATGGATTGGCCAACCCTTAGAAATGTGACAGAATTGAGATCCCTCATGGGATTGGTTGGATATTATAATTGATTTATCAAAGGATATCTAAGATCAAAAATCCTGTTATTCCATTGCAAAGGAAGGGAAGGATATTTGTGTGGTCACTAGAGTGTGAACATAGTTTCTGGCAATTGAAACAGTTGTTGACCAACGCCTCTATTTTAAGGATTATGGACCCAAAAAAGGACTTCTTGTTTTGAAAAGATGCTTGCAAGTAAGGACTCGATTGATTTCTCATGCAATAAGTACAAATGTTTTGTTATGAATCATAGAAGATGAATGCACATAAGTCAAAGTATGCTACCCATGACCTATAACTTGTCACAATTGTACATGCGTTGAATATGTGGAGACATTACCTGCTCAGGAGGAGGTTTATCCTCATGACTTAACATTGTGGTATGAAGTATTTGCTTGACCAACCAAGGTTGAATTCTAGACAGGACAGGTGGATGGCATTGATTAGTGAGTTTGACTTCGAAATCAAGCATATAAAAGGAAAATAGAACAAAGTAGCTAACACACTCAGCCGAAGCGTTCAGGTAATACACTTAGCAGCATAAAGTATAAGGGAGTCCAACATTTAACAAGGGATTAAGACCATATTATCAGAAGATGAGTTCTTCAATATAGTGAAGAAAATTTACAACAAGAACCTAAGGAAAATAGGTATGAAGGATATCAACTAAGGGTTGATAATCCGTTGATGTACAATAAGAGGCTATATGTGCCTAATTCAACAAACCTGAGGAAATTGATTATGGATGAGTTCCACAGGCTGTATATCAGTCATCCTATTTACCAAAAAATGGTGACAACAGTTAGGAAACCATATTATTGGCCAGGGATGAAGAAATACATTGCTTGTTATATATCAAAATTTTTAGAGTGCCAACAAGTGAAAGTTGAACATCAACACCCTGTGGGAATATTGCAGCCCATACAGATACCCGAATGGGAATGGGAAGTGTTTTCCATGTATTTTATCATAGTTTTTCCAAGGACACTCAAACAACATGATGAAATCATGGTTTTAGTGGACAATTTGAGCAAGGAATTTAATTTTATTCCCATAAATCCTACCTTTAAAGCCATATACGTTGCCAATGTTTTCATGAAAGAGATATTCAAGTTGCACGATTTTCCTAAAACCATAATTTCAGACAGAGATACTAAGTTCACCTCAAAGTTTGGTGAAGCTTATTTTCAAGTTTAGAGACACAGTTAGTGTTTATCACAGCCTACCATCCTCAAACCGATGGCCAGACCGAAAGGGTGAACAAAGTGTTATAGGATATTTTGTGAATGCATCTTATGCATAGACCCAATTAGTGGGAAGAATATCTACCATTGGTAGAATTTGTGTATTATAATGGATATCGGGAATCATTGAAGATGATCATGTTTGAGGCTCTGTATGGTAGTTGGAAGTGTAGAGTTCCAATTAGTTGGGATAATCCAATGGAAAAAGTTACACTTGAACCTAAATTACTAAAGGAAATGGAGCAAACCATGGTTCAGATAAGGAAGAATTTGAAAATTGCTGAGGATAGATATAAGAGCTATGTTGATAGCAAGAGAACCCCCAGAGATTTTAAAACAGGAGACCATGTGTATCTTTGGGTGAAACCCAGAAGAAGTTCCCTAAAAGCAGGGATGTGTGATAAGTTAGCACCCTGATATGGTGGACCATTTGAAATCCTAGAGAGAATAGGACCAGTAACATACAAACTTTATTTACCACCTACTATTGGAGCACATAATGTATTCTGTGTGTCTTTGTTAAAATAATATTTACATGATCCTAATCACGTTATTGATTGGACTGTAATACAGGTGGAACTGGAGGAAGAATTCCAACCAGAACCCCAATGCATCCTAGACATCAAATAAAAAATGCTCCAGAACTGATCCATCGCACATGTCAAGGAGCAATGGAATCACTTTGGAGTCGATGAAGCTACATGGGAGATGGAAGATGCCATGAGAATGGCATACCCATTTTTTTTTATTGTAGAATTGTAAAATCATTGTGTTTTAAACACTTAGGACAATGTTTCTTTAAAGGTGAGGGGAATGTAACACCCTAATTTCTCCCAAGACTATAATTATGCAAAAACTTCATATGTTGAGAGTATGAGGCATGCAATTGTATTTTAATTTAATATACACACCAAATTATTGACTCTGAGGGAACAACCTTGATAAGTACTAGCCATGATACACCATATGAAATTGATGAGGTAGATTATTGATGGGATGGTTAAGTGAAAGGGAGATGAGATGCATCAGTGAAGAAAATAGGAAGCTTGCACACAAGGATAATCTATGCTTGCAAAGATGATGAATTCACTCACCAACACACGAAACAAATAGAGGAGACCACATTATAATTGAAGGGAAGGTCATAGAGGTGGTTGAATGTCCAATACAAATAAAGAATGGCCAATTGAATAACTGACAAGGAATGTACCAAAACCTACCCCTACAAATTATGAAGGGTAGACTGCAGGTTACGTCTGCAGAATGTTGTAGAGATCCTGAGGGAATGGAGAAGAAGATTGAGGAAATGAAGAAAGAAACATGTGCATGAGGGGAGGATATCTAAAAAAATAGGCACGTAGAGAAATAGGGAGGCTGCAAAAATAGAGACAACACCCAGAGTCTGAAGAAGGAAATAGAAGATTGAGAATAAAAACAAGTCTCAGAGATGAGAAACAAAGCGTAGCAGTGAAGATGCATTGATTAAAAAGAAAAGGATAAATTTTTGGAAGAAAATACTAAGCTTGTCCAAGTTGTTGATGACCACCCTGAAAGGCGATGAACTGGATTCCTGGACTTGAGTAATAGTGGGATGCAACTTGGTGCTTACTGGAAAGAAACCGACACTGGTAAGGGGATGTCTCTAAGGGACTGTTAAGCAGTGAAGGGACTCCCTTGTGTCGAGGAAATCCAGTTGAGAAACCACTTGATAAACCTGTAGAGTCCCAAAGCTCAGTGGGATGTGGAAAATTTTGTTGTGTCAGAGGAAGAAGAAGAATAACCTTCTTGGATCATCGCGGAGTTGGAATCCTACCAAGTCAATTTCCTTGGTGGTATCATGGCTTGGAACAAGGGTGGTATATTGTAGGAAGTAACTCTACAACAAGGCCTAAGGTTGGGAAGAAATGTGTCCTCTCTCAGCTAGTTGGATTGGATTATTTCCTTATCATATAAGTGTTCATCTGTATTGAAATTGACTGTGAATTATTTATGTGAATGCTTTGGAATATAACAATTGTATGATAGAACATATGAATGTTTAAATCTAAAATAATGTTTGTATACTTAACCTATGATTTGGAATGCTTTGAGATAAGATTTGTTGTGATGTATACTATTACTTGGTGAAATCGTGAAAATGGATAGATACAAACTGCTACTTGCTCTAACACTCTATATGTTCTCGCTGTGGAGGGCATACAAATCATGCAAGGATTTAACCTCAAGTTTGACAGTTTGTAAATTCTTCATAATCATCTTGAGTTCTTGAAGGTCAGAAATTGAAATCTTGTAGAACTCGAACAACGACTAAGTCCTTAGAGTGGACATTTATGATTCTATAAACCATGTGTTGGTCAAGGAAGAACCACAACGTTGATTTGAAGAGATCATGACCATCGATAGGTGGGATTTCAGAGTCACTTCGTAAGATAAACCTATCAAATGTCGTGGAAAATACTTTGAAAACAAATATTTGGAGTGAGGCCTTCAGAAGGAAATCCCATGTACCGTGAGAATAATCCTAAAGAAAATACCCTGAAGTCATGCTAGTGTGAACCATAGATCTGGAAGTGGGAGGGATGAATCCTCAGTCATTGATCATTATGGGCCCTACTTGTAAGTTGGAAGGGTGAGAGATAACGGGGAGTGTCAGTGTGAAGACGTGTGTCTATAGTTTATTAGGTGACTAGAATGAGCATGAGTTAAGCTAGCCCAACATTGATCGTTATCGAAGTATGACCTCGAAGTATTTGGGGCAATCATCCAATGGCTTAGGAGTGATACTATGATAGAGGGAAGATATTGACTGTAGGTCAGTGAATGGAGAGACGACATGATAGCCATCGATTTGTCATGAATCCTATCTATGTCAAAATAATGTAGTCATATTGTCATCGCTGAGATGGTACACCAACGGGGTAGTTGGAGTGCGTTTATAGCATCAAGTGTCACCTACCCATCTGTGGGAGAGTCGAGTGGGGTCTACCAAGCAGGAGAATTTTGGCCTTGAATCAATCTCAACCATCTATTGGTAGATTGTAACTTACGTCTAAAATCGTTCATCAAGGAGAGGGGTATATACCTTGATACCTTGACTTTAGAGAAATTAAATTGATCAATTTGTTCTATCTCTGAAAGGATGGTATCGAAAGTGAATATCCTTCGATACTGTATCAGTCATATGTTAGTGAAGATAATGCTCGCAAAGAGTCCGAGTGATATCAATGATGGTCCTGCGTGGAGTGGAACCTCCTTGTGGAAGAATTTATAGGCACCATGTGGGTCCAACATAGTCGTCATGTCAAATGGAAAGTGTGCCAAGGTGTCACATAGATGCCACGTGTTAGCGGTATAGAGGTCAAAGGTTAAATAACCTTGGAAAGGCCATAAATTCCAATATAGATCTCGTTTTGGAGTGAAATTTCCACCATTGGAAAGCTCTCAGCGAGCAGAAAAAGATGGCACTAGAGAAGAAAAGATTTGAGATTAGTTGAGGAAATAAAAAATTCTAACATCCCATCCCTTAAAAGAACGCTTAGGGGTTGGGTGTGTTGCAATTAAGTGCTAGGGTTGGAAGAAAATGGTGTGTGAGTTTTAACTTACTGTTTTGCTACCAAAATTTCTTCAGAATCCTAATGTTGTTTTTGAACGCTCTTGTCAAGAGAACAAAGACTCTATAATTTATTGTAATCATTTAATTTTTTAATAATGTACATTGAATGTCCTTTAAAGTGTGGTTTTTTTCTTCAAGAAGGGTTTTCCCCATGAAATCATGTTGTTTAATGGTTTGTTGTTCATTTAATTAGTTTGCAACTATTATTTTCCAAGTTTATCCACATTGTGGTATCATGAATTAGTGTATAAATCATATTATCCACCTTTCCTTTCTTTCATTTGGTATTAGAGCATGATCAACTTAGATCCAAGGTGTTAGGAAGTTTTTTTTTAACACAATATTGGAAGTTTCAATGGGAGTTTGCATAGAAGGAAATATTGTTATAGGGAAATGTGGAGCACATTTGATCCAGATTATTTTCGGCATGAAATGAGAGCGGAGATATAATAAAGAAATGCACAGAGATATCTCAGATATCCAATAATATAACAAAAATGTATGAGAGATGCAACCATAAACACAGAGATACATTAATACATGATTTCTATTAATGAAATAAATGTACAAAGACTATAAAAATATAGAGTGAAAGACTTGCTAGAATGGTGGCGTCTTATCTCTAAGAAAAGATGTGACGGTTGCACACATTTGCAAGAAGATGATTACAATGAGGCTCTGAAGGAATTTTTGCAATAAACAGGAATGCCAAAAACCCTAGAAATCCAAAAACCTAACCCTAGGAGATGAAGCTCCAAAAGTCATGTGGGCCCCGTTTGGGTAAGTTAGTACATCAACTTCCCAAGGTCGTAACTTCTGCATACGATATCCGTTTTTGGCGCATGATAGCCTGTTGGAAAGGTATCTTCGAGGAGATTCATTTTGGAGGCATATCAAAGGAATTTTCATATTGTTCCCCATTTTTCCAGAAACATCATTTAGGGCCTCAAAATGGCCCTGAAAGTTAAAAACTACTAAAAATAGTAAATTACCAAAATTGTCAGAAAACTATTTTGAGCCAGTTGGAAAAGGTGGGTGGCTACTGATATCCACCTAGATCAATCCTCCCTCCTTAGGAAGCAATGGTATCCATTACGTTGAGTGCCCAGGGGAGAGGAAAAAACATTTGTTGAATCTGAATCTTGGTGAGTTGCTTGCCTTGCTGGAGACATCGTGCTGCTCAGTTTGTGGAAGTCTATCACGAACCTGTTGAGGTTGACGCTGTTAAACAAGTCAAGATACATGAGAGGACGGTGTGCAGAAAGAATATTTTCTCTTTGCTGCAACCTTGTCGACCTGCTTCTGTTGGATAGAAGGGGCTTGGGGTGAGGCTGTAGTGGTTGCAATGTCCTTCTGTTCCCATTTTGAACAGATTGTGAAGAAGCTAATTTTTGCAGTATGAGATACTACCTTGCGACACTGTTTATGTGGAAAAATAGTTAGAACTACCTTTGGTATTCTGTAGAGATGACCCCCTAGAGAAACAATGACACTGCGAGGTCAAGACTCATAAACAACATGGAATTTCCACATATATGGTTGGCCCAAGAGAACATCACAAATATCCAGTGGGGAAAAATCACATAATACCTCATCCTTGAAGGTTTGGATGCCATATGACAATCGACACTGCTTGTTGAAACAAATATCTCATCCTTGGCGAAGCCACTCGATGTTGTATGGTTGCGGGTGTGGTGTTGTCGACAATCCCAACTGGTTGATGAACTTTTCTAAGATGAGGTTCTTTTGGATTCCGCTATCAACAATATAATGTAGCAGGGTCCCCTTCACCCACATCTGTGAATGAAAAAGGCGCTCCCCCTCTTCAGGATATGTTGGTTCTTCTAGTTGAATTGTTGTGGTCATGACAATAGCAGTGGGATCTACGTCAATGATCTGTCCTTTAACAGTATTTTCAGAATTAGGTTCCGAGTTAGGGTTTGGCTCCTTGTCTTTGATCTCAGCCACCAATGACTATTTTGAGTGACATTCATCAGTTTTGTTCCAGGGGCTTTTGTGGAAATCACACCATTTTCCGGTGTCCTTCTTTGTCTTCTCATGACCCTTCTTTTCCTGTGTCTTGGACTGGTTTTCGGGAGACTGTTTTTTAGGGCCATCATTATCATACTTTGGTTTTTGCGGATTTTCAAACCCAAACTCCCATTTGTTCTGGTGCTTAAATTTCTACTCGATTTTAACAACATATCGATAAGCAACACCGAGTGATGAGATGTCCAGAAAATCCATTTCAGTTTGGATGTATTTGTGTAGAGCCCCATGGCATTTCAGAACCAAATATCGTTTGGAGTCTTTGATACCCAACTTGGTGCACAAGGTATGGAAGGTATTGGTGAACTCTAGAACTACTTTTCCCCTCTCTTCCTGCAGTGTGGTCCATATCATGTATTGTTACTCATAATTGCCAACAAGGTAATATTGTTCCTTTACCGCATTCAAAAAAAAATCCCAAGTGGACTCGACCCCATATTTTCCATACTCCTCTGTGGAAATCTGCTCCCAGTAAGTTTCCTACCGATGTTTGACATGGGAGAGAGCCTTAAGGAGTGCGAAGATGATCTTTTCTCTGTCAAAAAAATTGTGAACAGAGAAATAACCTTCTAACAGATTTAACCATTTATCTAGGGCATGCTCATCTATTTGACCTTCAAATATAGGAATATCAAAATTGAACTATACCTGAAAAGGCGAGGTGCCTCCAAAGTGGTTTCTTGATGAAGATGTGCTCGATGATATAGAAAGGCATTAAAGGATGTGGGAGAAATTATCCATCATTTCGTCCCTCTGTCATGTGAGAGCTTGCTCAAGCAAAAAATTGATAGGATCGTCTGCTCCATCATTTTTCTTTTCTTCTACCATTGAGGGTTTCTTGGGTGTGCGAGAGCGATTGTCCTCAAGAGAGACAAGCTCGAGACCCAAATTTATATACTCTGATCTCATCAGGGACATGCACTAAAAAACGATCAAGAAAAACCTGCTCTAATACCACTGATTCACATTATTTTCGGCACGAAATGAGAGCGAAGATATAATAAAGAAATGCACAGAGATATCTCGAATATCCAATAATATAACAGAAATGTATCAGATATGAAACCATAAACATAGATATACAGTAATACATTATTTATATTAATGAAATAAATGCATAGAGACTATAAAAATACAGAGCTAAAGACTCACTAGAATGGTGGCGGATTATCTCTGAGAAGAGATGTGACGGTTTCGCTCATTTGCAATAAGATGATTACAATGAAGCTCTGAGGCCTTTTTAAAATAAACATGAATGCCAAAAAATCTAGACATCCAAAAACCTAACCCTAAGAGATGCATCACCAAAAGTCAAGTGGGCCCCGTTTGGGTAAGTTAGTACATCAACTTCCCGGGGTTGTAACTTTTTCATACGATCTCCATTTTAGGCGCATTGTAGAATTCCTGCAGAAACCACGATAGATCTAGAATTCTCGTTAAATTGAACAAAAAAAATTTGTTAATATTCAAGAGATGAGAGAAATTTTTTGCTCCATAAATCAAAGAATTATATTAATAAAAAATTAATATACATGAGCAACCATCCTCAAAAAGAAGAAATGAGGTGAATATATAGAATTTCCAACATAGAAATTCTAGTAAAAAAAAGCTAGAAATAGCTAAAATAGGTGTCATAAGCTAAGGGAGACCACATAGTTCGACCTATACCACTAAAGATACATGTCACACACTCATTAATGTCCACAAGAGTTAAGTGATATGCATTAGCTCACTTAAGCTCACTTAACTGCCAAGAGAAGCAGTTCCAACTCACTTAACTGACCCGAAATAGTAGTTACTAATAATAGTCATGGAAAAAATCATTAATTAAGGAATAAATCTCTCACTCAAAGAGGAGGTGTGCATTCCCTAATAATAGATGATTTTTACATGGGGGATTTGGAATAAATCAAGAAAATCAAGAACCGAGAGTTGAGTCTTAATCTAAAATTAGCAGTTTTCCCTAAAATCTAGGGATGAGGCGCCCTTCTTCTCTATGTGGCCAAATTAGGTGAAATAAATTGTAAATGAATGTATTAACCAAGATATATGAGTATAAGCTAGGTATAAACTAATGTATGTTAGG
>JASDQU010029827.1:14999-28986 GCA_032191745.1 Picea mariana | reverse complement strand
TCTACGATTGTAAGTACTGCTGTCGTTATTCTCATCAATATGACACGCTTGGCCTGTTTCTTTCTAGTTTGTGTCTGATGCCACATGAACTTATCACTAGTTGATAGATCTGTTTTCAAGCTAATATCAATAGAGCAGGAAGCGGTTGCATCTTGCTTTGTCCATAGGATCCAGCAAGGAGCAAAGGATCGAAGCGCAACCAGGAGCGTGCAGGGACAAACGTCGATAAAAAGGTACCTCTGTCATCCTTCCTTCTCATGTGTTAGTTTAGATAGATTTGAAAGGAAGTCAGTGTCCATGATAAGCACTTTTTTGTCTAGGGTTAAGGTCAAGCTCTAGAGGTGATCTACCTGTCCGCAGGGAGATTTTCCTACAACACCTCCCTGATGATGAGAGAATTTGTGCGATCATCCAAGATGAACCTCTTAAGCCCAAGGAAATTATATCCATGAAAATTAATAATATTCCTGAGGGCTTTATTCCTTTTGAGAGTTCATTTTCATTGAGTGTTGGAGGCAATAAAGAAAAGGAAGAGGAGTTACAACTAAATGTGGTTGAAGCCATCTCCATGAAGATTAGGACAATTGGATCTTCATCGAACGTTAAAATAAACGTCCAGGGTTCTGATAAAGAAGAGATGAGGTTTGTTGAGTCACTTGGTGGATTTCAAAAGGTTTTTTATTGGTTTAATGTGGATCTTCACGGTTTTGATCTAGGTCTTGTTCAACATACTATGAAACCAGCTAGGTAAAGACTTGTTAACTATGCACTGAAAGAAACCTTTCGAGGGGAGTTGAGGAATTTCTTAAGGACTGAAATGTTTTTTTTAGTCCACCCTGTATGGGTTTCCAATTAGGAATGTGTTTCGAAGACCACTAATAATATTAGGACCTTCATTAGTCTTCAAAATTTCAGGAAAGAAATTATAAGAAACCCTCTACATCCTCTCAGTATGGAAATGTTTCAACAATAGGTTGTAAAATCACAGTTGGAGCCCTTACTTGACGGTTTGTTTGGTTACAATAAAATCAAGGTAGAAAGGGCAAATATTCACAAAACCACTTGTATTACTAATTGTGATACTATGTCTTACAACTACCTGCTTTCTGGCTTATTTGATACAAGTATCACCTTAAAAGGGCCCTATACACACAACTTTTGATAAATTGGTTAGTCTCCATGTTTATCTTGATGATTTAATTGTATGCGTCCAAAGGCTGGAAGTTACGTCAGAATTTCAAGTGTTGGGTCATTTACAGATCAATTTTGTCTTGGACACTAACTCATAAATTTTCAAGGAATTACAGATACAATGGTTTTATCACAACACTAATAGTCCTGGCTTGAAGTATTGTGAGGGACCAAGGTGAAATTTTTTTTTTGTTGATTGGATTCTTCTGTATACTAGTATCTTAGCTCTGCTTTCGGTTTTTGTGCTTCTATTTTTTGCTTTACAACACTTTAATTTTTTCTTTCTAAGTTGAGTTTTTATTTTCTTGTTGTGTTTTATTTCTGTCTTTTATTGCTACTGTTTTAATTTCTGCATTATTACTTATGTTGCAATTTTTGTCTTTATCATCTTTTGAGTGTTTGGTCAAGATAGAATGTTGGATCAATTATGCCACAGGGACACCCTGCAAAAGCATTGTTAGTCAATAACAATCAATCTTACACAGCTGTTATGATCTCTCCTCTGAAGGACCTTTGAATTTGTTACATGTTTTCGTTGTTGTCTTACAAGGAATTGGTTGTTTCCCGCTTCTTCATGCCAGTTCTTCATCCATTGAGATATTAAGAGAAAATCTATAAGTTTTCCTCTTTCAAGTTAAGAGCATATTCCAGTCAAATGATTATGCATACAGTGGTAAAATCCCTCACACTTAACACTTTTCATGAGTTATTCCCAAATTCCCGGTCATCTTTCCATTAAATATGCTCACTTCCCCCCTGTTGCATAATCATTCGAGTTACATATCTTTGAGATTACTATTCTTGGTTTGTGAAACCATGAGTTCTGAGTTCTAATCTATAAAAACAAATTTCCCTGTGGAGTCACCAGCTTGCTGACGATTGAAAACGTCAATGTAGTTTCACCCACAAAGTGTTGGTTAAGCCTATTATATTAAAAATAAATAATACTAGTAGGTGGGACCCCCTTGAACTATTAGAGAGAAGATCTTATGTTGAGACGATGTGCGACACATGGTTAATGAAGATCTTGTGTTATTGGTTATAAAATGAGCTTATGAAAGTTTGGTTGCTTAAGTTACTACAGCCTATGCTATTCATTAATGTCATTGTGGTCTGTTCTTATTACACCTGCATAACAAATATGTTAGTGAAAATTGTAGAAAGACAGTTTTGAAAAACAGCAAAGTACTATATCTAATGCAAAAGAGACCTAGTTCTGCAATACTACATGCATGAAAATACTTGTTGATAGTTGTTTAGTCCTAGCTAACAATAAAATAGCTATGAAATTGTGTGTTAATTACACTATTTATATGCATGTGGTTGAAAAGTTGGTGGCACATTTTGGCAAAGCGATAATGCAAATGGTTATACAATGGTTAATGGAATTATGTGGCCAATATACATATGATGTGGAACGTTGGTGGTATATTTTGGCAAGTTCATAGTGTTAATGTTTATACAAATCGTTATATGGAATTTGGATTATGCTATGAATTAAGTTATAAAGGTGGCATGGTTTATTGGTTTTGAATGTGTTGATGGTCTCGATGCATGGGTTGATAAATGGTGTTAATGGAGGGATCATTGGCATGTACTATTGAGTAAATGAGACTAGGGTGGAGGCAACATGCATTTACTTCACGTCACCTTTACTCTTCCCATGGACGCCACCCTAGTCAGGTTATTGTTTGATCTTGTTGTTGTGCATATTGCTCTAGAATTTCAACAGGGTGAAACCGCTCGAACGCTTCTCATTTTAAGGAATTCGATTAACAGGTATGTCCTTTTTGTCGGCCATTATTGACTTCACTCTGATTATGAAATGATTATTGGCTCAGTTGTATGGGTTTCTGTTTTCCTAAGCGCTGCAACTATGTGAAATCTTAGTTTTTGCATGAAGAATGGATGGTTTTGCCTGTAATAGTTTTGAGTTCATCGAAGTTGTTAGTCCTCTTGGGTGATAGCTCTTTGTTACCACTGTGTTTTGGTTGAAGGGTTTTTGTTTAAATATTGGCTGGATGGTTGTCTTCACACACTGTCACTAAACCCGGTCTCTAGCTCCTTGGGTTTAACTAGAACCTTGTTTCCCTGTTTCAACCCTGTCATGGAATTGTCTCTCATTCAAAAGCGAATCATTGTCCTCTTGGTGTGTACACCTTTGGCCTCGAAGCTTTACTACTATTATTAATTGGTTATGTTCCTCCCATGATGGCTACCGATCAAACCCTTAACCCTTCAACTTGGGTTTCATGGGGAAGATTATCAAGACTGTCAAGTTGCTAAGAGTTATTGTGGTCTATTACTTTGAATACGAGCTCACCATTTGGCCGTATAGCAGTCGTGTGAGTATGGATTTTAGCCACTTCCTCTGTGATAATAGCGTGAACCTTACATTTCCAAATTACACTTCTAAAGTTCACAGTCACCCGCCTTATGTCGAAAAACTCAGTTGTTTTTATGGAAGGGCCTCTGCCCTGTCTCTCTTGGATGCGTGGGTATGCACAACTACCACGACTTGTTTAGTTGATTGATTTTCTATCACAGTGGTGAATTTTTGGTTAATGAACAGTCACTAGTATTTTCACTTATGATAAGTTGGATAATGGTTGGCATTGGTTAAGAATGCTTGTGTTGTTTGCGCATGTTGTGTTCTGTGTATTGTGTTTTAAAAATGAATTATTGGACAGGGTAACTATGGTTTTCTTTGGGGCCGAATGACCACTGAATTGGATAACTATGGAAAATATATCCACTGCGTTGGTTGAACAAGCTCAAATGCGCAGCCTAAGCATGATATGTTGAGTTATTATCATGACTTTTGTTTGATTGAGTTAAGTGGAAATGTGCATCATAGAGTTTTGTTAGCAGTGCATAGTGTGTAGTATGGATAGTTTGGACTTTACACTCAAGAGCACCCACGAAAGTCTTAACATGTTACAATCGAACACTGGTTTGAGTAGACATGTGGTCGATAGCAGTCGTGTTGGATAGGTGACCCAACTTCTAAGTCACATTGAATTGTTTGTTTTTACAAGGGCAGAACTACATTGCCTTGGAAATTTACTCTTGCTTAGCCTGTTTCTAAATGGTGGTTGTTGGTTGTATAGTTAATTGTCATTTTAGGCGTGGCATGTGGGGTTCTGATTATTTTATTCACTGCATATATATGTGAATGAATACCATTTTTTTTTTTTTATGAGCTCTATTGCAAAAATAATGACTTCATTATTAGTTTGGAGATATGATTTTTAAACATAGTTATGGATTGAAGCAATGCATGGCAGTGGTGGAGATTAATGATTACAGATTGGAAATAAGTATTGTTGTTGATTGTTATAAAATGCAGAATGTATGAATGAAGGGAACATAACCTCTTACAAATTATATGAGATACTTATTGTTTTGTAATGGCACTGTGTTGGATATTAATGAGCAGTGAACTAGTTAAATACACAAGAATTATTACTCGGTCATATGATTGTTGGTTGATGCATCTTTTCTTACTGCAAAATATTTTATGGATCGCTTGATTAATTTCATGAACAATAAACATTATCTCCCCTTTCATTATCTCACTTTCCACTAATTACAAACCCCTCACATATCCCATATTCATTTTGTTCACTCCCTGTTCTGATATTGATTACAACCAAGAGAATTTTTGTGTTAAGTGGATGAAGTGGCAGTGTCTTGAGTGGATTGCAGTGAGGTTTCATTGGGTTGATTTACAGTTGATTGTTGTTGTCATTGAGCAGTGACCATTTCTTCCCTCTTTCATTATCTCAAATTTTCACACAATACAAATGCATCACATATCCCAAAACACTGTTTCACCCCCCTGCTCATTGATTAACCTTAAAAAAAATTGTATGGATTGGATTGCATGAGCCTCATATATTCTAATCCAAATCTATTTCGTATTTTTAAGAGTTGTCATGCATGGCTATTTAAAATACTATTTGCTAATCAATTACACATGCATGATCAGTTTTCCCAGTCGAGGAAACCATGGCCAAGGAAATAGAGGCAGAGGTAACTAGAACCGAGGCCCAAGAAGGCCTGGGTTCTCTATACATTTTGACGTGTATTCAGAAGAGCTTGGCCAAATGTTTCATGTAGGATTATTTGATTGGATTGGGTAGGGAATAGTTTGACCTAGGCCTAAAAGGCCTCTTTTCCAAGCCCCGCAAGCCCCAATATCCCTATACCTCCTCATGACTCTTTACATCCTGAGGTCCTTGAAAATGATGGGTGGTAGGATATTGTCCACCCAGCAGTCTCCCAACACTGTGGCTGGCCCAACTTGACTTTGCCTACCCCTCCACCTTTGAATCCCATAGTCCAAGCTGTCCTTAACCAATCGTTAGTGAAATCCTCCCATGCCAGCAAGATATTGAAGACTTAAGCCCACCATGCATTTGATAAAGGAAAATCCATTGCTACCCCTTCCCCACCCTCTAATGACTCTGATAAATCTGTGTCCTCTCGGATGCATTTGAGGGACGATTGTTCCCATGTGATTAGTGAGATAAGCCTAAAGGCCATGCTTAGCCCAAGGCAAATTCAGGAAAATCAAGAGGTGACAACAACAACCAAGGAAGGGTTTCATCACAGATTGGGAAATATGGATTTTTAATTTTATGTTATCTATTGTTTTATGACAATTGACTTCATGGATTTTGGAAACAATGTTTTATTTTGGATATATGAGTATTATTTTGAAATATTTCAAATTCATGAGCTAAAATTGCCAAAATTAATATGTTGAGGGGAGGCACGAGGTGTGTTTTCTTAACTAATGGTTATGTTATAATTGTTATGAACTAAAGGGAGTCACAAGGGGTCCCACCTACTAGTTATTATTTATTTATGCCCCTATTATGATTATTACTTTTCCCCCCTAACTAAAGTTAGTTGAGTCTTTAGTTAGCTTAACTAATGAGTTGGTTCAACTACTTCAACCAATTCTAGTTTGTTAAAAGAAAAAGAAAAGGAACGAACAAGAGGAGGATAGAGGAAAAGCATGCTAAGGTTTTTTCTTTGAGTTTATGTTGAGATAGTTCAGTTTTCATTCATTCATATATTCATCACAACCTAATTATCTTTTGTGATAATAGGGTCTTATTGTAGACAACAATGTTCAGGGTTGAATCAAAACATTCAGACACTTGTTTTCCAGAGGTGTTGATCTATCTTTGATAGTTTGTGTAGACTTGTATGTTTGTGAATTAATTTTCATGACTCATAAAGGATAGTGTGCAGAGTCGAGTGGGAAGAAATATGTGGCAAGATGATCCAAATTTTAGAGTTTAGTTTTGGTTTTTGTCAGAGGTCCTTTTGTATGTTCCATCGGGGATGTCTAAGTTTGACTTTGGTCCAATATATATGTTTGAGATTTTGTAAATAAAATGACTCTTTGGTGAATTGGAATGAAATAAAGGATTGGTTTATGTCTCAATTGTCTTGATTATCATCTTGGTGTCTTCACTTATGTTCTTACATTTATTTCAACAACTGATATATTCAGAAAATTACATAAAAAGTGTATTTCTAGCAAGCTTTTTGTTGATAAAATACTAGCCTAAGCACTTGTAATTAATACTCGTGAGTTAGGATGTTATTTTTGTTGGCTATAAACATAGGGTGATATTCCTGTCTACTTTACTTTAGCCAAGTAAAGTCTGAAAATGCTTGAGTAAGATCAATTCATATATTTTCCTCAACACAAACCAAACCATTCACCAAAATATTGAACACAAGAAATAGAGAAAACCCTTGAGGTAGGGTAACACCATATATTAATCCTTAAGGAAGGATAACACTCCTCAAACAATGCTTGATACATTCACAATATTCTTCACTATTCTTCAATACAGTGCTTACACTTCTTTATATAGCATTTTGTATCTTCTAGGAACATTCTAGAGAAGGAATCTTCTAGAAAGCCTATTTATTATATCTAACTACCATAATGGGCCTTATTTAATAATATGGTGGACCTAGTCCACCTTAAATTGAATGGCCTCCACTAATAATACATAACCACATTCTCATTGGGTATGTCCCTATGCACCCCATATTACCTCCCTAGGTATACTACATTATGTCCCTCTTCACATGTTTACACGGGAAGAAACCATACAATATGATCGGCTAAGCAATGTAGCCAACTGGTACCAAGTACGACCATCCATCCATCCTAATGGGAGATGAACATGATGTCTAAATGTGGCCTTTCCACCCTGATCTTGATCTGCATTATGTCAGTGTTGTCATGGGATTGGTTCTCTAACCTAATGTCTTCTTATAGTGTTGGTATGCCTCCATGCACCTCTTGATCGGTTTTATTTATGGTTCCCTGCTGGTGCATAAATGTGTTGATGCTCACGCCTTGCCTTGATGATTTTTGTTTCTCTATATAATGTGGATGGTGATATACAACAACTGTAGGAATATGTCCTTTTTTATTCAAATATGCAACACATTGTTCCTTTGAGTCAATGACCTCCTTAGCTTCCTGATTTTGTCCTTCTTGTGTTTTTGCTTCATGTCCTTCATTAGACTTTGCCTATGATTCAACTTTGGACTCAACAATAAATTCTTTGCTGGCCTATGTGGGCTCATCTTTCTTACTAAGAGACATATCCTGCAATGTGATTTTATTTTTATTGAACCACAACTTCAAAAACTTCTTTTTCACATTAACATTAATGACACCCACTGATTCTATTCAATGATATCCCAAAACAATATCCACTTCATCCATATCCATAGCATAAAAATGTGAATGCAATACATATTTATCCATGGTAATCTTAAAATCTTTAACAATTTGAACATTTTCACCCTCAACCTGTGTGCTTTGAATATTCTTTACTGGAACTTGCAATCTATTAACCAACTAAACATTGATAAAATTTTGTTGACCATTGGGGTTAATAGAAACAATGATATTTTCTTTATGAATACAACCATGAACTTGTAATATAGATTTTCCACATGAAAATAAACCCTTGGTTCTCTCTTCATCCATACACTTTGTATGAGACCACCTATTTAAGAATAATTTTTCAAGTTCTTCATCAGAGCATGCCATTATTTGGGTATACTTAAGTGATGCCCACCAAATGAATGTCTCACCTTGTAAGTGTAAACTGACCAAACCTCTCCAATTCTTTTTCCATGCTAACTTCTCTTCTTTTATAAAATTTTCAATACTTGGACCATCATTTTTTCCAGTGAAATACAAATACATTTGAAATAAATCTTCAATAAAAAATAAATCTTAAAAATAACTCAATGTGCAAATCACGCAGGTTTTTTTGGAAAAGCCATGAAAAATGACCAAATTTAAAATGCTCATAACTTTACTTCTCGAACTTCATTTTGGTTGATTTGTTTTTTTAAATTGGGTATTTTTATGAGAGGAATTCAAATATCCAATTTGTTTGGTCAAATTCGGCTCATCAAGTCTCATATGTGAACCTGAAGTGTGCCGCCCTCTTTTTTCCCTAGACAAATTATGCAAAAATAGCCAAAAGTTTCTTCCCTTCTTTGGCCAAGGAAAGTGCTTTGATACCAATTTTTAAGTACCTAAACAGATATACCAATATACTTTAGAAATAACCAAGAACAAACCAAACCATTCACCAAAATATTGAACACAAGAAATAGAGAAAACCCTTGAGGTAGGGTAACACCATATATTAATATTTAAGGAAGGATAACACTCATCAAACAATGTTTGATACATTCACAATATTCTTCACTATTCTTCAATACAATGCTTACACTTCTTTATATAATATTCTTCATCTTCTAGGAACATTCTAGAGAAGGAATCTTCTAGACATTATATTTATTATATCTAACTACCATAATGGGTCTTATTTAATAATATAGTGGACCTAGTCCAACTTACATTGAATTACCTCCACTAATGATACATAACCACATTCCCATTGGGTATCTCCCTATGTACCCCATATTACCTCCCTAGGATTAGTACAAAATCCTTCATTGACTACTAGATTAAACATATTTTTGAATGCGAGAAACAAGAATAGAGCCTCATGTTTTTTTAAATTGAAACTTGATAACCTTCAATGCCTTTAATTTTCCCTTTTGCAATGTGTTTGAATCCAAGCTCAATGCCTTATATAATAAAAATGTTTTCCATTGTAAAAAGGTTTTCAGTGTTAGCTTAACCATTATGGGATTCATAAAGATTTTTAAGGTATAAATTTCATTTAAAATTTATTTATGTACTGACTTTTCATTATTTTCATAGTTTTATGGATTTATTTTATTTATTTAAAATATCTCTAGCAATTTTACAATCTTTATTATGCAAAAAATCAATTACTCTACTTTCATTTTAAAGCTAAAAAAACACCAAATTAATGTTTAAAAAAAAACATTAAAATATATTAATAGTTTAAGTAATATTTTTGTGAGAAGTTATTTTAGGAAGAGAGTGAAAGAAAACATAGGTGTGTAATATGATTCCTACACTAATTCATGAGAGAAGAATGTGCAAAAACTCAGAACACAACAACTGTAAACAAATTAAATAAACAACATGATTTCATATAAAATTATGTTGAAAGATGATACTTCAATTCATGAATCACATTCTTACAGTTACCAAAGAATAATATATTATCTAAATGTAGAGAGATAACAAGGAAATGACCACCATCTTGTTTGTAATACACATAGTGATCAGATATGGATCTCATAAATCCCAATCCTAACACAAAAGAATCAAACTTGTGTACAACATTGTGGGAGACTATTAGAGACCATATAAATACATTTTTAATTTGAAAACCAACGAATCTTTACCTTTTCAATGTAGTGCTCTAGTTGTGTCATATAAATCTCCGCCTTCAAGTCACCATGTAAAAATGTTGTTTTCACATCATCTACTCTATCTCTAAATCAAAATATGTTGATATAGATAATAGAATCCTAATACATGTTAACTTAGAAACTAGGGAAAGATATCACCAAACTATATCCCCTCAACCTAGGAATATCCTTTCACAATCAACCTTTCCTTGTTCTTTTCACTATTTCCATCGAAATTGATCTTCTTTTTAATCACTAGTTTACATCCAATGGGTTTCCTTCCATCCGGAAATGGTACCAAGTCCCATGTATCAGTCTTTCTAAGTGAAACCATTTCCTCATCCATGGCCAAGAGGGTGGAGTTGGGGGGATATATTAGGGAAGACATGGGTGGGGGTGTGGGGAGATATTATGGAAAATATACATGGGTGGGGGGGATATTAGGGAAAACATATTATGTTTTCCCTAATATATCCCCCCACACCTTATGTCTTCCCTAATATCTTCCCCCACCCCAATATGTTTTCCATAATATATCCCCCCACCCCCACTCCCATATGTTTTACCTACTATGAGGGTAGAGGTCATGAGAGATATTAGGGGAAAAATATTATGTTTTCCCTAATCTCTTCTCCCAGCCCCACCCTCCCAATATCTATGACTCCTTATTGTCCATATCAATTTCTTGTTTCACAGTTCTAAGCTCATCAATGCTAGAAAATAAAACAAATACACATCTAAAATCATACGAACTATAATTATACATGTCTGGTTTCCCTCTTTGTCGAGTGGACATCCTTAAGTTTTTAGGTGGACTTCCTTCCTCCTCTTTTGAACTATCTAAATCATCCTCCTTATCAGGTCCATCATGAACTTCTTGTTCATTTTTTGGTGTATCTTTCTCAGTCTTGGGTGATAGTTGAACCACTAACTTCTTATCATCCTCTTCTTCTTGCACCACTATGGGAGAAGGCTTAACTTCTCTAAAAATAACATTCTTACTATAAAAAAAATTCAAACATAGGATCCCAAATCTTGTACTCTTTCACACCAATTCCAAGCCTAATGAAGATATGTTTCACAATCTCATTATCCAACTTCAACCACGTATCCTTAAACACGTGAGAATATGCCTCACAACCAAAAACATGAAGATGCTAAAGATAGAGCTTCTTTCCCATCCAGACCTTCATAAAGGTCTTATCCATAAGAGATAATGTGGGAGACTTATTAATCAAGTAACATGTAGTAGCAACTAACTTTTTCCATAACTTCCTCTCTTAGATAACTCTACTAAGCATACTCCTAGATCTCTCCATCAACATTCTATTCATCCGTTTTGCAACTCCATTCTATTGAGGGGTACATGGAGTTGTATTATGTATTTCAATTTCATTCTCCTTTGAAAACTCATCGAACTCTACAAAAAAAATTCACCACCATTATCAGTCCTCAAACCTTAATCTTCCTACTAATCTGATTTGTCGAGAGAGATTTAAAGTATTTAAACCAACTAAAAACTTTGGTTACATCTCTAAGAAAATATACCCATGTCCTTCTAGAAAAGTCATCAATGAATGATAGATAATACAAAACCTCAAAAATCAAAGGAACTTTAACTTGATCAAATACATCAAAATGAATTAATTCCAACAACCAAGAAGATTTATGAGAACTAGAATAAATTGAACATAATTCTATTTTCCATATATGCAATGCTCGCAAAAATCAAATTCAAGAGAACAAGCATTCAATCCATCGACAATATTTTTGTTTTTCAAGGCCCATAGGCCCTTCTCACCTTTATGGCCCAATATTGGTGCCATGACATTGTCTTATCCACATGTAAATTTCTTTCTAAAGCAAAATCTTGTTTAGGTACCCAAAAGTTATGACCATCAGAAGTAGATATAGGTTATATTGTGAAGGTGTAGATCCTAGCTAGCTATCCACTACATAAATCAAAGAACTATTACACTGAATGGTGCACACATCAAGATGGAAAAAATTTCCCACATGAACACCCTTAGTGAGAACCATAGCTCCTTGAACCATATTACACCCTTTATCAGAGAAAATGACCTACACACCCACATCATTAAGTTTTATTACTGACAGTAATCTCCATACCAAACCCAAAATGTGAAAATATACATGGATTCCCTTCACTCTACCATCATGGAGTCTAATTAGACTCTACCATAGAAAAATGTGTTTAGGGGAGAGTCGTCATCGAGGTATACCATCCCACCATCATATTTTTCATACACTAAAAAATAATGTTGATGGGAAGTCATATGGAGGAAGCTCAAGAGTCTATCAACCATGCATTTTTTCCTACATAGGTTTCCAATGAAACAACAAAGACATATCCACTAGCCTCTTAAGAATATTTTTTAAAATCATCATTAGAATCTTTATTTTTCTTCTTATTCTTCTTTTTCTCTTCCCTACAGTCTCTTTTGAAACGCTTGATCTTTCCACTGATCTAAAAATTGAAGAAGACTTGAAAAACTTGAAAATTATTGCAAGTGAATGTTATGTGTTTAAAGCAAAAGGATCAGTTTGCAACACATAAATTAAAAGGATTACTTATGCAAATTACACATAGACAGCAGCATAATCATTGAACATAAGCACATAAACACAACAATTTGATAAAGGAGTTCACCCCTCTTATGGGCTACATCTCCTGGTCCAGCTTCCAATGGTTTATTATTATTAACTGCTCAAAGTGCTAAAAAACATGTCTTACAATGCTCAAACTAACAAACTGATTGCTCCAATGGCTTCCCAGCATCCCAAAACCCCTGTCTGGGCTCTTTCGGCACCTCAATCGGTCGAAAAATGAAGAAGTTAGGCCTCCTGGAAGTCTCCCTCTTCAAGCTTGTTGTCTCTGGTTCTACAATTCACACCCTCCTTCCATGAACCTGGCTCACACACTCATTTAAGCGCAAAAACCCAGCACCGGGTGCAACCGCACCAACGGTGCAAACCGTAGGATGGTTAAGGGTGCGCCAGCCCCTAACCGCCTCGGCACCTGGGCATATGGGTCTGAACATGACCACGCTCTATAATTAAAAAGGGCTTCGTTTCAATACCAAATAACGTAATGACACATGGCGGTTGGTTATTAAACCGTGGAAACCACCGTTAACCAATTCCCGCGCACATATACACGGTTCATACAACGGTTATGGACCAACTGTTTGGTATACAATATGGACATATGTGTAATACATATAAACCATGGGCTATGTTCAAACCCGCGTGAAAACATATTATAACACGGTTATATGTTTATACAATGGAACCACGGGTCGGGGCTAGGCCCCGGCCCGCCCCCCTTTTCCACTTAATACAATACACGCATTTAAATATATGCGCGTTGACATTCATAACAAGGAACGTTGGGCGGAAAGTTGGTTATTGGAATTTGCAAAGGCACTATGTGGAGGAGAGGTTCGGGGGTCAAACCCCGCGGCCTCCAACATTTTATACATAGAACTCCTTAGCCAGCCAGTGAGTGACACGTGGTGCCCTTGGATTGGGCCACGTGTCCTCCTATTATTGGCCACCCAAGGACATGTATCAACATCCAACTCACCAACAATCGACCAATCAGCATCTACCACGTCACCACCGTACGGTCTGTACGGCCCTGCCACGTTAGACCGTACGGACTGTACAGACTGTACGGACAGGTACAGTCAGCATCAAATTTTTGCCTGTTTGGCTTGGCGAATAGATCGTGATATCTTCTCCATACGGACTCTGTTTGAGAAAGTAAATATACCATCGGAATCAAGAAGATGAGACGGACGCAATGGCACTGTTTTTGTTGCATTCCGAGCACTTTGAAAATTGAGCAAAATTTGATCCCCTGATCACACCTCCCCATTGGGAAGCTTTTGGACCTCCAAAAGACTATCTCAGTCTA
>JASDQU010029826.1:0-27557 GCA_032191745.1 Picea mariana | reverse complement strand
ATAATTTGCCAGCATTCAAAGGGAAGGAAGAAGAATGCGGCTTTTTATCAACCATTGCCCATACCTGAGAAGCCGTGGGATGAAATTAGCATGGATTTCATATTGGGATTGCCAAGGACGCAAAGAGGATTTGATTCGATCTTTGTGGTAGTGGATAGATTTTCCAAGATGGCACATTTTATCCCATGTCAGAAAACCAGTGACGCGACGCACATCGTGAATCTGTTTTTCAAAGAAGTCGTTCGAATTCATGGCTTACCAAGGAGTATTGCTTCAGATAGAGATACAAAGTTCTTAGGGCACTTTTGGAGGACATTATGGAAGAAGATGGGGACTAACTTGTTGTTTAGTTCATCTTATCATCCTCAGACGGATGGATAGACAGAAGTGGTGAACAAAATTCTAGGAGACTTGCTGAGGAGCCTGGTGGTGGAGCACCACAGCAGTTGGGACAATACATTGCCATAGACAGAGTTTGTGTATAATGACTCAGTGAATCGGAGCACAGGCCAGAGTCCATTCTAGATTGTATATGGCACGCAACCAAGAGGAGTTTCTGAATTGAGAGATTCGGAATAGACTGCTACTAGGAGTTCTAGTGCAGAAGAATTCGCAGAGGCGATGAAAGAACTTCATAGCCGGGTGAAGGAGCGACTGCAGAATTCAAGTCAGTAGTATAAGCAGAGAGTTGATCAACATAAAAGACAACTTCAATTTGAGGTTGATGACTTGATTCTAGTGCACTTGAGAAGAGAAAGGTTCCAGAGAGGAACATACAATAAATTGAAAATGAAGAAAATCGGACCATGCAAGGTCTTGAAGAAAATTGGAGAGAATGCTTATGAGATTGAATTACCCGATGGGATCGGAATTTCTTTGATATTCAATGTCTCAAATTTATACCCATATAAACTTGAGGAAGTAGGAGCAGAAGGTGAATAGTCAGAGGTTTAGTGGAAGAAGCAAATGCCAGTTGTAGAGAAGCCACAGATGGAGCAGATACTGGATAAATGAGTGGGTAAGAAGACCAGGAGGAAAGAATACTTTGAATATTTGGTCAAGTTGAAGGGCCATCCAATTGAAGATGCCAGTTGGGAGACTGAAGCAGAGATTCTGAAGCATGGACAAACCGTGCAGGAGCTCATGGAAGGGAGCCCATGAAAGTTTTCAAGCGAGGGAGTATGATGCAGGAGCATCCCTCACATCAAGCGAGCCAACGCGGAATGCAAGTGGACAGCTGGGCAGACCCAGCCAAATTTTAAATTTTCCCTTGAAGTTGATGTGCCAAATATAAATGAGATGATTTAATGAAGGCACCTTGGTATAATGTAATTAGACCTTGAACGCCCCGCTCTCGTCTGAAGTAGATAGAGGCATTTATGTTGAGATGAAATAGGTAGATAGAATTTAATATTAGATTAGAAAGTTTTAGAAAGAAAGAGGGAAACGAGATATAGACACCCTCACTGTGCATTGTAACATTATTCTGAAGAAGGAAGAGCAAGAGCATGTAGAAGAACTGTGTAAAAACACCCATGTACAAATATTTGGATTAATAGAAAGATTTGATTCAAATTCATGGTTTGGGTTGTTCTCTGTATATTAATGTTATGCTCATGAATGTTTGCTTCCTGTTATACATTTGATTTGATATGCTGTGTATATGATTTCATGTTTTAAGTGAAGTCTGAAAGGAAGGAGGGATGAGTTTCAATTGTTTCTCTATCTGAGCAAGGATTCCTGCAAGGAGTGCAGTTGAAGTCATCTGCAAGGAGTGCGTTGACAGAAGGCTCAGATAGTTTAACTCTTGTTCTCGTTCACCCAGAAGTGAATTTGGGTTATAGGAGCCGTGCAAGGAGTGCGCAGGCTAAGGAAAGTCTCAGTTGTGAATCTAAGCGAAGCATTGAAGGACTGTTGCTGCAGGTGTGCATAGAGTTGAAGGAAATCAACACTTGGAAGTGTTTAATGATTGCCGCAAGGGGTGCATGCCAGAGTCTTCATGGAGGCTCAGAATTGTGTGAAGCTTAGGAAGGATAAGGCTTCCAAGCTCGTCGAAGGGAAGCACAGGGAGTTTTTGTCGTGGAAGTGTTTGAACAAGTGCTGCAAAGTTATGCGTAGGAGGACCAATTTTCACAGAGGAATGCTGGGTTCACCCCGTAGAAAACATCAAAGAGGAAGAGATCGACTGGTAGGATATTGTGGAGAAGCTTTGAAAAATCCCGTCAGTCGTTGCATCTGCCAAAGAAGCGAGGAGGTTACCGTGTTCGGAGTCCAAGCTCCAGGGATCGTGAGTCGTTGGATCGTTGATCAATTACCCATCAGCCATCCGATCTGACAGGAGTTGCATAGGGTTTAAACCCTCGTGAGTAGAGTAAGGACCCCGAGAAGCATCGGGATATCGAGGCGTCAAGGTTCAGGAAATTGGGAGTCATGAGAGAAAGAGATCAAGGAAGTCCATAGTGAAACCCCTGGTATAATCGGAGTCGTCCATTTGGGGAGATAGGTGTCAGGAATCCGAAGAGACCTTGGTATATCAACGCTCGAGAAATCGGAGTTCCTGAGGTCGTGAAAGTTAGGACATAAAAAGTCTCGAAACAATGAGGACTGATCTGAACTATCCATTCACTTGGGATGCATGTCAGAGATCTGAAGGGAGTCGGAGTTCGACATTTCATGAGTCTTAGGGACGAGGCATCTAGGAAATCAAAAGTCACGAAATCCTGACAGTTAATCAAGACCATCCATCAGAGGGGGACGCGTGGAAGAAATCGGAGTCATCGGGGAAAGTCTTGAAAGGGAAGTCGTCTATTGGCATTTGGATCATTGAGATATTAGGAATCCTGGTGACAAGGTGTTTATGCATTTTGGAATCGCGAAGTCTGAAACCTCGATAAGGAGGGAAGTGTTGTTTAAGAGGCCAGCTGTCAGTTTAGCGGAGAATCGGGATTCGAGGAATCAGTAATCCCATGGGAAAATGTTTTTCAACATTTGAAACCTTGTATCCCCGATGAGGGATAAGACTGTGGTCACGGGGAAAATGGTCATATGGGCCAGGAGCCTAGCCAGGGGAGCTAGTGCATGAAGAGTGCATCGGGATTCAAGGGATCGCGAATCCGAAGGATGATTGCATTTCGACATCGCAAAGTCCGAAACCTCGATGGGAGGTATGACTGCGGTCATATAGAGGAGGTCACATGGACCAATTGTCTAGCCTGGAAGGCTAATAGAGATTGGAGCGCATCGGGATTTTGAAGCCAAAAAACCCAACTAGAAGGAATATAAGGCTGCGGTCTTATGAAAAATGGTCACGTGGGCTAAAGGCTTAGTCCGAGAGGCTAAGGAATCATGGAAGTGTATCGGGGATTGGGGATCGATAAAACAAGTTGTTTGGACATCGTAAGTGCCAAAATCCCGATAGGAGGAACCCCGATAACAAAGTAAAATGCCAACATTGATTTAGAAGAAAGGGAGATCCCGTGAGAGAGTTGATGTAGGTGAAAATTTCCTGATAGGGAAATAGAAGAACCTTTTAGTTCTTTGGGCCAAGGAAGGAGGAAAGATCCTGTGAGCAGACGTGCCCAGCGGGCGCGCCTGCTTCACATTATGAATTTTCAGATTAGTCGGGAGTGCAAGTTGGTATGCTGCGGGTCCAATTCGAGCTAGTATCTCGAAGGGCCCACAAAACCTAGGTGCCAGCTTGGCATAGTTTCCTGACTTCAACAAACTTCTTCAAGATTTGACCTTTAAATAGACATGGTCTCCCACTTGGAATTCCAAGTGTCTTCTTTTCTGATCTGCATAGATTTTCTGTCTATCATGTGCTTCTTTCAAATTCTGTTGTACCTTTCTTACCGTGTTCTCCATTTCTTGGAGCATCTCTTGTCCCACCATCAGTCTGTCAGTCGGGTTATCCCAGCTAATTGGAGTTGTACATTTTTTGTCATACAGTATTTCGAAAGGGCTCAATTTAGCTGAAGTCTGGTATCCATTGTTATATGCAAATTCTACCAAGTGTAGATAGTCTTCCCACTTGTTTGGTTTTGTTCTTACATACATGCAGAGCATATCCTCCATGATTTGGTTTGTCCTTTCGGTCTATCCATCCGTTTGTGGGTGATAACTCGTACTGAAATTCAGGTTAGTATTTATCCCTACAAACAATTCCTTCCAAAAGGCAAATGTGAATTTTACATCTCTATCTGAAACCACCAATTTAGGAATACCATGTAGTCTAAAAATTTCTTTCATGAATATTTCAACAATGTTTATAGCTTTAAAAGTATACTTTACAGGAATAAAGTGTGCAGACTTACTGAGTTTATCGATTATCACCATAATAGAATCGTTCTGTTTCTGAGTTTTAGGCAAACCTGTTATAAAATCCAGCGATATGGTATCCCACTTCCATTCTGGTACAGGTAATGGTTGTAATAGGTCGGCTGGATGTTGATGTTCAACCTTAACCTGCTAACAATCTTGGCACCTAGCCAAGTATTCTACTGTTTTGCCCTTCATATTAGGCCAATAAAATAGTTTCCTAAGTGTTTTTATCATCTTCTGGTAACCCCGGTGGCCAGAATATGGTTTCTTACGCACTTCGTCCAAGATTGTTAATTTTAACTCTATTGAATCTGGTATGTAAAGTCTATTTTTAAATTGTAGCAGTCCCTTCTTGTCGATACTTAGATCTGGTTTCTCTAAGTTCACAATATTGTTTGGTACTTCTATCATTATTTTTGTATAGTTTTCATCATCAATGCCTGTCGTTCTTATTCTTCCTTCCAGATCACTTCATGCCTGGCTAACATTCATCTCAAATAACCCATGGACTCTTCTACTTAAAGCATCTGCTACTTTATTTTCCTTTCCCTTGATATGTCTGACCTCGAAGTCAAATTCACTCAGGAAGACTAACCACCTTGCTTGCCTTGCATTAAGATCTGGTTGGTTAAATAGATATTTCACCCCACTATTGTTTGTTAATAATAGGAATCTTCTGCCTATTATGTAGTGTCATCACATCTTTAAGGCATGTATTACCGCTGCTAATTCTAAGTCATGAGTGACATAATTTTGCTCATTTTCCTTCAATTTATGGGACTCATAACAAATAATGTGTCCTTCCTGGGTTAGCACACCACCTAGTCCTTCTTTACTCACATCAACACATACAACGAAGTCATTATCTGGATCTGCTACTTTCAAGATGGGTGTCATTGTCAATAACTCTTTTAGTTTTCTGAAGCTGTCTTGACATATCTCCAACCAGTTAAACCTAGTCCCTTTCTTTTGTAATGATGTGATAGGGTAGGATATCTTGGAAAACCCTTCTATAAACCTACAGTAATATCCGGTGATTCCCATGAATGACCATATATCTGCTACATCTTTAGGCACTGACCATTCCCTAATGGCTTTCATCTTTTCCGAGTCTACGACAATGCCTTCTACTGAAATTACATGTCCAAGATATTGTATTTCTCTCTGATAAAAGTCACACTTGTCGAAATTGGCATATAGCTTGTGCTTCGTTAACGTTTGCAACACTATTCTTAAGTGTTTCTCATGTTCCTCCTCCATATTTGAATAGACTAGGATATTGTTGATGAATACTACCACGAAATTGTCCAAGTACTCACTAAAAATATTGTTCATTAGGCACATAAACGTGGTTGGGGCGTTAGTGAGTCCGAAAGGTATGACTACAAACTCGCAGTGTCCATATCTTGTCTGAAATGTTGTTTTGTTTATGTCCTCGTCTTTTATCCGAACTTGATGATAACCGGATCATAAATCCAATTTTGAAAAGATCTTGGCCCCCCCTACTTGATCGAACAAATCATTTATCTTGGGTAAGAGGTATTTATTTTTAATAGTCATTTTTTTCAATTGTCTATAATTGATACACAATCTTAGAGTACCGTCCTTCTTTTTCACAAAGAGGACTGGTGCTCCCCATGGTGAGACACTCGGTTTGATGTACTCTTTGTCCAACAATTCATGTAATTGTATTTTTAGTTTTGTCAGTTCTGGTAGACTCATCTGGTAAGGTGCCTTTGATATAGGGGCAAAACCGGGTAACAGGTCTATGGAGAAGTCTATTTCCCTTCTAGGGGGTAATTTTGGTATCTCATCCACAAACATGTCTCTGAACTCACGTAGAATAGCAAAGTCTTCTAATTTTGTCTTATCATCTTTTCCTAGCAGATTCGTTACCTGGATGGAATAAACTTGACATCCCTTCCTCATACATTTCTTGAGTTGCATTTTTGAAACTTGTCTGACTGATACTGGTATTGGTATACCTTGGGCTTTTCTAACAGTGCCAAAATCATCCTTATAGCTAAGTATCTTTGTATAACAATCCAATACTTCTTTGTATTGTTCCAACCAATCCATCTTGATAATCATATCGTAAGATCCTAGTGGTAGGATGTTCAGATGAGTCTTTATATTTTGACCATCTAAGCTGAACTCAAAATCCGAAACAAACTCAACTACCTTTCTTTTAGTACCAGTCGCTAATTGTACAAACTAAGGTTTTGCGTGATTCAGTTTCTTAAGTTTGTTTGCCTCTGCCACATTAGGTGTAATATAACTTAACGTAGCTCCAGGGTCAATTAAAACAAAGATTTGAGTGTCATTGATTTTACCTTCAATTTCCACCACTGAGGATTGGTGGTCATATTGTCGACCATCTATGGCTGCATTTATATGATGTAGGCTTCTGCCCACATCTCCCACTATCGAGGATTCCTATAGATTATGAACAACAGTTGTGTTTTTGAACTCAAACATGGACAGTTCCTCCTTAGATGAGGTTCTCCACATTCCCAACACTTTAATGGCTTGTGGGGATTGTCTCCAAACTTCTTCATCCCCAGGTTTATTGGTTTACCACTGCCTTACGTATTTGGATGGTTGGAGTGAAAATCCTTTCTTGGAAAACCTTTTGCTATATTCTGATAAGGAGCTAGATGGTACCCCTTCTTTCACTGGTTCATTCGCTTTTGTTTCTTATCCTTCCATGTTTTGGGAAAATCTACCCGTTGTTTATACTGATGGTAGCACATTCGTGCCTTCCTGAATACTTCACTCAAAGATTTGGGGTTGTCAAACTCAATTTTGTCATTGTAGGATTGTGGTAGACAGCTTATAAATCGCTGAATTTTCACTTTATCCTCATGGATCTACGGTATGAACCTTAACAGCTCCAAAAATTTATTTATAAGGTCCTCCATTGTCATCTGTCCAAGTCGTAACTCGTAGAACTCTTTTGTCTTCCTTTCATAGTAACTTTCCAAAAGGTATTGTTTTTTGAAATACTTCTTAAAGTCAGACCATTCCAACTATTTTTCCTTTAGGCCCTTGGCCAATTTCAGGTCCTGCCACCAAATGTTGGCCTTCCCTTTTAGATTGTAGATGGCCATTATGACCTTCATGTTGCTGGAATAGTTGTAGATCTAGAAGTATTTTTTGATGTCCAACAACCATGCTTCAACTTCCTCTCCCGTCTTGGATTCTCCATCAAAGGTAGCTGGTTTAATCTTTCTAAATTCTCCTTCGAGGTGGTCTACTTGTTTTCTTTTTCTGTCATATTTAGTTTTCTCTTTAGCTAAGGGTGTTCCTTCTGATGAACTATCTCCTTTTTTAGTTTTCAGCCCTGAGTTCTTAGAGGCCCTTTTGCTGACTTCTTCCTCATGGCTATTGTCCTTTGAGATTTTCTTGGTAACTATACTATGTAGCAGGACTTCATTTATCTCTTTCTATTCCTGTTGTGCCTTTTTCAATTTTTCATTGTCCGCTTTGAAAATCTGTAATTCAACAATAAGGTTCCTCATTGTTTCTAATACTTATGTGATGAAAATTCGTCACTGTTCTGTCCTGGATCTCCAGGGGGTCCTTGCTACGAGTTTTCTCCCATTCTGACTTCTACGTCTTCTTGAGCTGTCATATTGCACACAAAACAGAAACAACTTTTTGTTTGTAACCATACGAACTTTATTAGTTTTACATAAATTGGAATATATATATATATATACTCAGTAGCTATTGTGGCCCTGTTCAGGTCTAGTGTTGTGACCTTTTTTCTCTGATACCATATGTAATGAACCTCAAAATTCACATAAAAAAATAAATATTTAATTGGGCACATGTACAACAGTCTTATTTCCCTTTACTCTTCTTATCCTAAATTAACATAAATTCATCGCTTCCTGTTTTGGTAATGAGTTACATATGATCATAAGTTCTTAGCTAGGGATATCATATTTCATTACAACTTATTGTTATCTATTGTTTTGTTTTCCCAAAACCACCTTATGTTAAGGAGATGTAACTTCTTTGAGTCTCTTTCATACTAATGTGAGGGTTAAAGAAAAGTAAGGCCTTATGATGTCAATTCCGATATTTATATAGGATCTATAAGGAGGTTAACATTATTCGGAAACAAAATTTTAATTGGTATTAAACAAAATCGAACATTAAACTTGCACCTTGGAAATAAATTATGCAGAGGTTAACTTGTGAATTTATGGTTATAATCATGTTAACACATCTACTCGTTAGGTAATGACAAGGGCTATCCACCTTGGGTGGTTAATGTAAAGGTAGTTGGGTTTAACATAAATGGTGTAGCAAGTTATCCATCCAGTTACCTCACCATTAATACTCTGAACCATCGATACAGGCTGGAACCCTCATGCCTTAAAGGCCTATCTGCAACATTTAAAGTGCCTGGGATATGTCTGTTCGATCAGAGCTCGACTAGCATTCCCTAATGATATGTCGACACATACACTATATTCACATGGCCCACGTACGAAGACCCCATCTCCTTTACTCCTTACAAAAGGTTACTCCCACAGTTTCACTTTCATTCTGGTTTTGGTTTCGTGTGGAAGGAAGCACCATCTCAGTCCATTTTTGTTTGCATTCTAGTTTTTGGTTTAGTAAAGGAGGAGAGAATGTCTCAGGCCATTCTTTATTTGTCTTTAGCCTTGTGGATACAAGTTTAGGATTCAGCCCCTGTACCGGATGGGTGAAGATCTTGGGTGGAACTTCTTGACAAGAGCTTTGCATGAGGGTAATTTTACCCTTGAATATGTTTTTTTTCTGTTAGGTAGGACTCTGCATGCTCCTGATCCCAGTCTGTCTTTCGGTAGTATTCTTTGAGGTTAACGTGAAATGGTAGGTGATACCCTGGCCAGGTTTAGTTCTTCACAGTTTAACCCCTCCTCTGTACTAGCCTTTCCATCGGCCGAGCTATTCTCCTTTCTTGGAGGGACTTACTACGATGTCTATTAAAAGAGTGCATTCAGAATATGCTATATTTTCTTGTTTGAAATTTCATTAAGGGCCCAATTCCCAATCGTTTTGTCTTTGATGAACGAGTATCAAGTCCGGGTCTTCCCTTACTAGGGTGTGTAACAGACCAGTCAGCTTACTGTTGAACTTGAGAGGGTTTCTGTGTTAACTGCACTAGTGCCATTATAATGATTTGTAGCGACATTCTATTGGTCGGAGTTGTTTAATCCTTCCTGTTCACATTTGAAATGTCATATTAATTTTATGTTTAATATTGTTTTATGGTCATTATACACAAATTATTTTTCTGTAGTGTTTTGATTAAGACTGGTATCCATCGCTAATGATGGGTCCCTTCACTCCTCCTCCCTTTTTGATTTGGTAGGTGCATGGGATAGCTCGATGGCAGTCATCAAGAGAACCCTTTCAGTTAAGTATACACTGGCCCACTTTCTAAATTTTGTTATGTGATTAAATCATCATTCTTTTTTCCTATTGGATACATCGTAATGCTTCACATTATTTTGTGTAGGTGCGGTCATGCTGAGGCATGGGGATGCCCTCTTCACTCCTTCAAGAGGTATTCGGGTTCCAACATAGTGCCCTTCTGTCTATTATGAGTTTATATGCAACGATGGTCAAGGCTTTGTCTCATCCCTAATGTTTGAAGATATTTGTTCCAAGTTCTATATTCAGTTGATACATGGTACACCCTGATTTTTGTATATAAACATTCTGGTACGAAGAAAATTTATGCCAATCTCGCGCCTGGTTGGACTTGTGATATAAAGACATTCGTACTATTTAACGTTTTGATATTTATGCCTTGAGTATTATTTCCTGTGTGAAAGGATTTTGTATTGTCACTTTTCAACTGTTTTCCTCGGTATTTCCGAAAATGATTTGTTATTACAGATTTGAAATCTCTAGTTATGTTCCAGAAATTGAATCTCATTATTGAGTACATGGTCTCTTCTCAAAAAAATTTGACTAAGTAATGGAGTACTACCGAAAAACTAGTATAAAAACATTTGTGCATGATGGTTTTTCTTCCACCGAGCTTGGGTGATGACTTTGAGATTTCGGTTAAGCTTTGTACACTTGTATTCTTGTTATAGCACTAGTTTTTTGTAGGATTTGCACCTGAGTCTTATTCTGCCTTTTACAATTTTGATTTAAGAGTCGGTTGTAAGAAATGGTTTTGTGTAGCTTATGTCTGTGGGACTCCGTCCATAATTTTTTTTGGGGGGGTTTTCTTGTATATAAATCGAGAGGGAAAAATGTTTATTATCTGAGGCTAAAAGGGATCAGGATTTCCAGAAAAGATTCAGGCTTACTTTCCTTTCAAGTGCTTCCTTACTCCTTTATGCTAGATATCCTATAGCATTGTACCTACAACATAAGTTATACTATAGATGTGCCTCTAAACCTACAACAGAGGTTATGCTGTAGATGCGCCTCTAAACCTATGATATAGGTTATACCGTAGATGCGCATTTGAAACCTATGACAGAGGTTGTACTGTAGATGTGCCTTTGAATGACAAATTCATTACTAAAGTACCCACACTACCATGCTGATGTATATATGTTCAATTTTCTGCAATGGGGTTTTGATAAGTTTTCTGAATTATATTCCTGTGTGAATGTTTATATGTATATCTCTCTAGTATTTTTTGAATACCTTAATAAATCGGTCTATTTTAGTGTCATAATATATCATCTAGAACGCTCATTATATTTATACCTATATGTTCATGATATATTTACACACTTCGATATACATATCGCTTAATATCCCCGTATTAAGGAGTATATTTACCTTTGAAAACTGGATTGGTATTCTCATTAGAGGAGGCTCATTGTATACTCTAAATAACTATAGGAAATGAAATCTGCCACATTTACTGGTGCACGTGGCTTCAAGTATTCATGCAAACAATTTTATTTTCCATTTACTTAACAGAACTAAGAGGCTAACTGTAGTCTGTAATCTATTATGGAATTGATAACTACTACAGAATTCATTTTTGTTGTTTGGGACATTTCAATATCTTAGTAACTACTCAGCATCATATCTAAATAATGAGTCCATTTCCAACCAACAATTATGAAATAAAATAATAGATCTTTCCATCACAACCATCAACAAGAATTTATACATAGAAGCAAACAGATTGCACACATGACATTTGACTAGTATAAGGTAGAGTTACATATCTGATCCAAATTGTGGGAAGACAAAGGGAACAACCACGTTCCTCCCAACTATAGAATAGGGCAGCCAATATACTTGCCCAATTCACCCCCTAGCCTGACCATGAGTCCATGAGGGTGAATTGGAATTTCCTCTCCAACAATGTCCTTCAATTCCAGCAGTATCTCCCTTTCCTCACACTCACACAGTAGTGCTCATAACAGCAAGAAAATAGAGAATAAAATTCATAGTCTTCCTTCCCAGCATACTTGGCAGCGTCTTGCCTCCTCACATATGCTATTTATTAATTTTCCTAGGACTTTTTCCCTCCCATGGGTAATTTTCGTAACTTTCTAAATCCCTGATTTTCAAGGGCTACCAATGGCCAAATCATTGATTTTCCACTTGTAACAATCAGCCCAGTGTTAATTCCAATGTGTTCCCCACTCATGGAGTCATGGTCAGCTAAATTTAACATGGTTGTTCCATTTGTCCTCCTACAATCAATATAAAATATTTTGTTTTCATACAAGTGTCATAGTCAAATAGTTAGTTGGGTCAAATCAGGTTTCTGCCCAACAGTCATAATCATTAATTACAATCATCAAATTCGAAATTCATAATTTCCTTAAATGGCAAAAAATTTTCAATTCGAATTTACTAAAAATGGAATGAATTTTCAGTAGATAAGAATTATTTTATTATTTTTTTGGGACATCACAAGAAGTAGAATGATGGAACCAGTATCACACTATCACTGTGAGATATAGCACTATAAACCTGTACCAATAAACCTGAACCATGCATCAACCATGCATTAACTTGTACCTCAACCTATACCTCAACCTATACCATAAACAAGTGTATTAATCATGCACCAACCTATAGAAAACAACCTGTAATCAATTGTACCATAAACATGTGGATCCAACCATGTACCAAGTATGCACCAATCAAGTGTCAACTAATCATCAATGTGTACCAATATCATCAACTATACACCTCATGTATGTGCCAACTCATAAACTACTTATGTCAACCATGTACCCAACATGCACCTTAACCAGAATCCCTCATCAATTTAATAATCCAAATATGATTTGTAACTCTGTAATAGACCTGGTGTATATGATCACATACCTACAATTCTTTGCTAACTTTCACAACAAGAGACTATCATTTTCATCAAACTTTCTTTAGTCTCACATGACTAGTTTGGGATTAGTCAACAACCCTAACTTGAAATAATCATAACTATGTACCTATAATGAATANTACACAATGTTTTTCAGTTTGTTTTATGCAATTCCTTGAGGTGTCACTGCTTGGAATCTCTTAGAAAAGGAGTTATAGCAAAAATGGCATACCTTATTGAATTTTGGGTTATTATAGAGAGTGACCTTGTAGATAATTCCCCGCATGGAATATTTGTTCAATGGATATTCTTATTCTAGAGAGCAACCTTGTAGAGAATTGTCTGCACAGAATATTTGTTCAATGGATATGAAAACGTTACACAAAATACTAAAGATGGTAATATAACTAACACATTTGTTCTTACTTAATTTGGATTTGTTATGAAGACGTTATGACATTTTTACCTGAAATCATTGTTTTAGACTAGTTTCAAGACTAACCACAAACCCTATATTCCACGGAGTGTAACTCCAAAAATACAATGACCCACAAGCTGAAATGTTTACCATGGATACTTGTATATTTTTCCTCAATGGCCTATCAATTTCATGGTCTGAATCATTCTATAAAAAACCTTATTGCTAAAATGGTGAGATGACCTGTAAATAACATACCTTAGAAAGCATCATCAAAAGAATTTATCCTCCCTTGAATTCCGGCCTTCTTTTCTTCACCTTCCCTCTGAAATTCAGCCTAGATATCCTTTGGTTACCTCAGTCACCTATATATTTTCAATATGATTAAGTGTGATTTAAAATGAGAGATCTTTGCCTCTTATTTATACTCTCCAAGTAGCTTCCTTAGAAGCATCTTCTAGGTCACTTTGCCCACTTTCCTTATTTTAGGGTTAACCCACTTCTACTTTCTCCATTAAATTTATTATTTAAATAATTCATTTTGTATTCACTTTGAATTATAGTACACTCATCACTTCACTTTATTATTTACCTTCTAAAATCTCTTAAACCACTTTGACTACTTTGACCTTTTGGGGCTTCTAGATGACATATGAGGGTCCTCCAACTTTGTAAGGCCATAACTCTCAAACTGTGAGGTGTTATGTGATGTTCCACATACCACAAGAAGTGTAATGACATGTAATATCCATATAGAATAGTATTACCTTAAAATATATCAAAACTTATACCATTATCCATCAAACAAACTTGGATTCATTACCCAAAATTGGGTTCTCCAACTTCTCATGGCCATAACTCTCTAACCGTGAGGAGTTATGTGATGTTTCACATACCACCGGAAATGGCATGAAATGTACTACCCATTTAGAATAGTATTACCTTCAAATATATTAAATATCATACCATTATACATCAAACAAACTTGGTTCCATTACCCAAACCTTTGTGCTACTGAACTTTCTCCAAGGGTTGACACCAATATACAATATCACTCACCAATGGTTGAAATCAATGACAACAAACAATACATACCAATTTTCCATCAGCCTAATCCAATTGTCTGACAATTTAATCCTTCCCCTCTTGAAATGAACATTGTCCTCAGTGTTCCAATTTGATCATCTCAACTCTAGAATGGGAATGTATAATCCTTCCTCATGTATTCTTCCATTTCCAAAGTGGCCTCCTCAATACTAAAGTTCCTCCACTACACTTTAACCTAAGTGATGGCTTGGTTCTACACCATAGTGTCCTTGTCAACAATGTGTAGTGGTTCCACCTGGAATGCACCCTCTGGTTCCACCTAGAACTCACCCTCTAGTTCCACTTGAATCAAATTCCAATTTACAATATGAGTTACAACATCTACATACTTATTTAACAATGAATAATGAAATAAATTATGTACTTTTAAGTTGGCCGATAATAAAAGTTGTTTGGCCATTCAAGCACTTCAAATGGCCCACAATATCGTGGTGGTGGCTTGGAACTCTTTCCCAAATTGAATGAACTATTTATAGGTTTGACGTTTAGATAGACATGATATCATACATTGAATTTTGCATGTGTCATCTACAAGTATGGAAAACACTTTTGTCTATCCTGTGCAATTTTCAAGTTCTATTTTTCTTTATGAACAATTGTTCCCATTTCTTTTAGCATCTCTGTTCCTAGAATAATTATATCAACTGGGATGTCACAACTAACCAAAGTTCGACACTTCCTCCTTTACATCATATCAAAGGGACTCGTCTTTAAGGAATACTAATAACCATTCTTATATGCAAATACAACTAGATGAGAGCAAGCTTCCCACTTCATGGGGCATTCCATTACATACATCTGCAACATATCCTCTATAATTTAGTTAGTCCTTTCACTCAGACCATCATTTTGAGGATGATATGTAGTACTGAAATTTAATTGAGTTTCCAAACCACCGAATGAAGTCTTCCAGAAGTTTGAATTGATTTTTGTATCCCTATCTGAAATGATAGCTTTGGGTAAACCTTTCATTCTAAAAAATTTCTTCATGAAAATCTATGTAATGTTTATGACCTTATGAGTCGATTTTACTAGAAAAAAGTGTGCATATTTTGAGAGTTTTTCTACTACTACCATTATAGATTCCTTTTTCTTCTTAGTGGTAGGTAGTCATGTAATAAAATCCATACTAATCACTTCCCACTTCCACTCAGGAATTGGTATTGGATGCAATAATCCAGCTTGGTGAAGGTGCTCAACTTTAACTTCTTGGCACTCAGGATACCCAGCAAGATATTCGAAAACATTTGTTTTCATTCCAGGACAAAAGTATTATTTCTTCAAAGTGGTTATCGTCTTTTGATAACCTAGGTGTTTTGAATAAGGATTCATATGTACTTAAGCTAATAATAAGTTCTTCAAATCTGTGTTGTTTGGAACATAAATTCCTTCTTTATACTATACTAGACCTTCTTAATTGCAATTGCATTTTTTTCCTTCCTCGTGTCACTTATTATTATAACAATTTTCATGTATTTTCCTATAAATTGCATCACTTTCATTTGTTGATTTAATTCTCTTTTTCAAATGAGTTTGTATGTTACTACAAATGCATTTAGTTTTCTGCTAAGTGCATCTTTTATCTCGTTCTCCTTTCCTTTAATATATTTATTTTGAAATAATATTCACTTAGGAAGGATAAATACCTTGCTTGTATTGAATTTAAATTATGTTGATCGAAAAAGTACTTAATACTGCTATTATCAAATTTTAACATAAATCTCCTACCCAACAAGTAGTTTTGCCACATTTTTAAAGCATGCACAATAGTAGTTAATTCTAAATCACGTGCTACATGGTTTTTTTCATGAGGTTTAAACTTTTGTGTTTCATAAGTGACCACATAGTCATGTTGTAACAATACACCTCATAATCCCTCTAATGAAGCATCAATATTGACCACAAAGTCCTTGTTTGGGTCTTCTATCTTCAAGATTGGAGTTGTTGTCAACAATTTTTTTAGCTTTTCAAAGCTCTCCTAATTTTTCTCAGTCCATTTAAATATGATTCCCTATTTTTACAAAGAGGTTATTTGATAGGTAAGTTTTAAAAATCCCTCTTTGAAGCTACGATAATACCCTGTGATGCCCATGAAGGATCATACATCTGACACATCCTTTGGAAATGGCTAACCCATTATGGATTGTAGCTTTTCAGGGTCTACTGAAATTCCTTTTCCTTAAATTACATGTCCCAAATACTTTACTTTGTGTTGATAAAATTCACATTTACTGAACTTTGCATATAATTGATGTTCTCTAGGTGTTTTCCAAACTATTCTCATATGCTCTTCATGTTCCTCGTTCGTTTTCGAGTAAATAAAAATGTCATCTATGAACACTATTATGAATGTTTCTAAATATTTTCTCAATACATTGGTCATTAAACACATGAATGTAGCAGGTGTGTTTGTTAGACCAAAAGGTACTACTAGAAACTCATAGTGTTCATATCTGGTTCGAAAAGAAGTTTTATGAATGTATTCTTCTTTAATCCTAACCTGATGATACCATGACCGTAAATCTATGTTAGAAACAATACTAGCTCCTCCAACTTGATCAAACAATTCATCAATGTGGGGTAAAGGATACTTATTTTTAATTGTCATTTTGTTAAATTGCATGTAATCAATGCACAATATGAATGTTCCATATTTCATTTTAACAAACAATATTGATGCTCCCCACAAATACACACTAGGTATGACATACTACTTATCCATCAACTACTGGAGCTGCATTTTAAGTTCAATCAACTCTGGAGTACTCATCTGGTAAGGGGATTTAGACACCGATGCATATCTGGGTACTAAATCTATGGTAAAATCTATGTCCCGTCTAGGAGGTAATCCTAGAATGTCTTTCGAAAACACATCCCGAAACACTTTCAGTATAGGATTCTTAGTTAAAAAAATTTCAACTACTTCATTCCTACTTTTGGATATGTGTACAACATATATCTCACATCCTTTCCTTTCATTCCTTTTTAACTTCAAAGGATAGATATGTCTTATTGAAACACCCCTTTGTATACCTTTTATTATTCTTCCTTGGTCAAAATCATTTATACAATTAAAAGTCTTGTTACAACAGTTTACGACAGTTGAATGTTTTTTTATCCAATCCATGCCTATGACAAAATTGTAAGAGCCTAAAGGTAAAAACATTAGTTATAACCTAGTCTCCATCCCATCCATATTTACCATACAGTCCTTTATCAAGTCAACAACCTTCCTTTTCATTCCGGTAGATAATTGCATTAGCCAAGGTTTCTTGTCTTTAACTTTTTCCAATTTACAACCTTCTACCTCCACCTTATGTTTCTTGTGGAATAAAACTCTAAATTACCTAAAGAAGGTTATGAAAATTTTCAATCCCTATGGAATAATGGTTTAGGCTCGGGGGTGATAGGAACAAGTAATTCTGGTCATTCTGGTCTATAGTTGGGAGAAAATGGATTTTATACTCAGTTTATTCCTTGGATTTTGAAGCAGGATCAGATATGTGTTGCTTCCTTTTATTTTCATCTATGCAATTACAACATGAAAAATATTTACAGTAAGGAGTTAAATGTAGAAGTATTTATCTAATTCTGAGTTACTAGAATTTGTTGCAGTAAAGAAAAAGAAGTATTTATCTATTTATGAGTTACTAAAATTTGCTGCAGTAAGGAAAGAGAAGTATTCATATATTTTTGATTTTACTAGAGTTGGATGTGGTAAGAAAACATTTATAGTAAGTCGTTAAGAGCAGAGGAAGATCTCTTGTATTATTGTTGTTATTAAGATTTTTTACTACAATAAGAAATAGTTGTGGTATGAATCGTCTTAATCAATAAGGATAATTTTCTATTATGGTTATTGTTGGTTTATTTGCAACTATAAATATATAATTACCAGAATTATGATATCTATATTTAAAGGAAATTTTATTCATAAAAATTGATTAATAAAGATGAAGTATTTGTAGTGTATACATTATTTCCATACAAAATATTATTTCTTTATGGAAAATGTCAAACATGATGTGTAGGAATATATTCAAAAGTACAAAAGTAATAGTAGACTGCATGCACTCAATATATTCTTCTATGCATGGCTATCTTTCATAGAAACCAATTTAACAAAGAACATAATGTTTATATCTCAAATAAAAATAAAACTTTATTATTTGCCATAGATACAAGATATATGAAACTAGAAACTAGGAATGCGAAGTGACTACCAAAGTATGGTGTCAACATAAACCAAAAAAAACTTATGGCCATGAATATTATGCAAAATTTACAAACATGTATTTTAAATAATATACAAAGTAAATAGATATCAATAAAAACCCAAGGGTTATGAATATATACAAGCATTCATATCAATTTTTTCAATTCAAAAGGATGTTAGGGTTCTTTTCGAAACCCTGCAATGGACAACTAGGTCATGCAACGTTATATAATAAATAATATACCACTACAATAATTTTATTTATAAAAATAAAAACTTCCTTCTAACACAGGGGTTTGCACATGCCATTTTGGGGAACAACGCAACAATTGAGAAAGAAAGTAGAAAAGGGACCAGAAAAGGAGTGTGTGCCGGATAATGTGGAAAAGAAGTGTGAGGAAGCAGAATGTCAAAGAAAAAGAAGAAGGATGTAGATCAACCGTGCATAGGAAGTTGAAATGTGGACAAACCTAATCCACTTAGGGTTAGGGTTTTGGTCATTGATGTAATGGATTTTTACCCTCTTTTGTAGTATAAATATGTGTTGTAAGCTTTGAGGAGATAATCATTAGGGAGATATTTTTGGTATCAAGTCTTTGGATAGAGAGTTTTTGGTTGAGAGTATTGAAGATATTACTGAGTATTTTTTGAAGAAATATTTATGGATTGTAACTGAGGGTCAGGTCACAAGATATGGAGCTTAGTGTGACACTGGTCATCCCCACCTATACTTGTGAATTTCATATGCACCTCTGATATAATGCATATAGTGAAGTGACTTGATGAAGATGAATAATGAAGAAAATAATGTCAGATATTTTTGGACATAGCCCATTGGGGTGAACCATGTTAAAAACCTATGTATTTATGTGGAATGTCTCTTTTATGTGTTGTAATGGTTTATGATTGAAATGAATGAATGAATCTAGTAGTAGTAAAATGAAACACGCAATAGATTAGTCAGATGGTTCATGTAGAATGTATATGAATAAATATGGTTAAAGAATGGTAGAGCTGATGAATGTTGAAGTATAGAAACTATGTCTAACATCCCCATGAGAAACATCCATTCCAAAGCTGCAGACATCTGATTCCTGTAGCCCCCCATAAAGCCATATCATTTGAGACTTCATTGTGCTCTTTGTGTGTGATGTTTCCTTTTGGTCTCCAAAAGGTCTGATGGTTTGTTGGGTTTTGTTGGAAGCCTAAAGGTAGAACCCATGTCAGCCCATACATCCATAAAATGGTTTTGTTCCTGGTTGGAACTTAGAAGATCATATTGGAGGGGATTTTATGAGAAGGACAGTGAAGAGAATGTAGTGGTAGAAGAGTATGTTCAAGCCATGGAATGAAACTAAGAAGGAGATTGAAATATGGTTGGAAAAAAAAGATATTGAGTTCATGTAGAAGGACAATAGAAACCCTAAGTATACTCCCAGCTAGTATTTGCAGAGGTATGTGTTTACTAATCTTCATGAGGCATTTTTATGTTATTTTCCATAGTTGCTACAGGAGTGGATATTGAGGATCAAGGACAATCATCCAACTAATTGGATAAGACCAGTAGAGTGGACTACTAAGAATATGGTGTGGATAGAAAGAGTTAATAATAGATTCACATGCATGGTGGACTTATAGATAGACAACATTTTTGTAGGATTTATTATTGAGTTTTCATTTGATACTGCGAAGTCATGCATTACTGGAGAGTAGGAGTTTTTGAAGGGAATGAGAGGAAGGTATATTCTATAAATTTACACAAAGATCAATATTTTATTGTAGTATAAAGGAGTGATGGCAATGGATTCAGAAAACTAAATCACTCTACACGCATGGGGGAACTGGGGGAATAACTAAGGAAGATATGAGACATGGAGAGGGCTCTGGAGAGAGCCAAGAAGAAGGAAAAAATGGACCCCATTATGATGGTTGAGGAACATAACACTCAAATAATGGAAAGAGCAAGAGTGACATGCAGTCGAAGACCCTACCAATATAATATGAATAGTAAAAATAGGAAAGTATCCAAGTGAGAGGGCTTGGACAGGGATAAGGAAGAGGTAGAGGATCACCATGTGACATGACATATTGAGGAAATGTTTCACTCCAAATATGAGGTAAAAGCAAGAGGTCAAGGGTCCGACATAGAATAAGGCTCTCCATTCTAGATCTGAATTGGTGTGGAACCCACAACCCCATGTGTGACTAAGAAATATGAAGAAGAAGAATCATTTAAATAACCAACAACTAGTGATAGAAGGATTTTAGTAGGATGAGGATACAGTGGAAGTTCAAGTGTAGGTACAAATTCAGCTAGCAGTATTCAGTTATCTACACCACACAGAGGTGGTAGTACAACAAACTTCACAATGGTAGGAGAAAATCTAACTATTCAGTTACTAAAGTTCCATGTATAAGGGTTGAAGGACCCATAGAAGCATTTTTGTATTTGTGAGAACATTTTGGTAGCTAAGAAGATCACAGATGAAGATCAAAAGTGGAACATATTTCAATCACATTGGACTAGTATATGGGCCTCACAATAAAGAGTCCACAAGGAGCACCTAAAACCATCGTAGATGTGAAGAAGAAATTAATCAATGAATTTCAATGACCAAGTTCAGAGGATCAGTTTATAAAAAAGTTGATAGAAATCAAACAAAATCTAGGGGAGTTAGTTTGGGAATTTGATCAGAAGTTCAAGAGACTAAAATGTGAGTTGAAGTATCCTATAATAGATATGCATTATAGACACTTATTTGTTAATTGATTATTGACACATCTAAAATATACATCGAGGCAACAAAAGTTCCATATTCACGTTGAGGCTTTGCAGGAAACCTTGCAATTGGAGGAAAACTAGTATAAACATACATATCCAATTGTATAAGAGATGAGAGCATATCTGAAGAATCTGAAATTTCAGTTGAATAAGAACAAAGGAAAGGAGAAGAGGGAAGTTGTATGGTGTACCTTGTGCAGAACAAAAGGAAATCATAAGAATAAATTCCCCACATTTTCGCAATACTTGGGAGAAGGAATGAAAAATCATTTACCCATAGGAGGGGCATGGTGTGAAATATGTAGAACTCATGGACACGATCCTTAACATTGTCTGATGATGTAAAAGTAATAAACAGTTCCCAAGAGCACATTATGTAATTTTTGCAAGTATGTAGGACATGAATACAAGGATTGTACAACCTTGGAAATAATGAAGGAAAGGACTTCCGATACTTATAGGGTGCAGGGTAAAATAATGAAACGAAAACTTGCACAATAATTTATAGTGCAACCAAAATATAATAATGCACACCAATTTGTATCGCAACCACAATAATAACACACAATAGTTTGCAGCACCACCACAATATAATAATGCACAAGCACAATATAATCAAGCACCACAGTATAATACACCATGTGGAGACAATCAAGGAAACAAAGGCCGATTCAGAGGAGGTTGTGGAGGAAGAGGATTTGGAGGAGGTATAAAATCAGTAACATGTCAAAATTGTTAGAAACCTGGACATTATGCAAGGGATTGTCCCTAGCCACTAACAAGATGCATGTCTTGTCACACATCACATCATGACATAAAACAATATCTGACACTATGGAAAAAGATATAGGAAAAGAGGAACCAGAAAAAATAGAATTTTCAATGGATTGCTATGGAAACTAGAGAAGAGGATGGGAATAAGATCAATATAGTTACTATAGGTGGAACCAACAAAGGAGCAGATGCAGTAAAGAAGAATCAGGACCAACACCAGTGGGTCAAAGAGAATACAACAACTCAACAAAAATTTGATTCACACAAAGTAAAGGAGACATTTAAAGAGGTTGGACAAGAGATTTTGAAGGATAACATTGCTTCTATTATAAGTACGGAGCCATGATATGATGTACCAATATATGACACGGCTCCTCTATTTGATCAAACCATCAATGATCAAACTTCGAAACAGGTAATCTGAAAAACATTTTGGGTTCTTGTGTGAGGTTGTGAATGATAAAACCTCTCTACAAGTATTACAAAGTCTATTACAAAAGTGAAATTCTAGAGAAGAGATGAAATTAGAAAAAAAGAAAATCAATCAGGTATGTAATAAGAGAATAACAAGTAGCGAGTTCAGATTAAACACAAATATTGGAGACTTTAACATGGGGGACATCATATTAGATCTGGGGTCTGAAGTAAATGTTCAACATGAGAAAATATGGGAAGCCATGGGGGAACCCACACTGGGATATTCACATATTCAATTGAAGCTTTAAAATCAACATAGAGTGGTACCAATTGGTATATTGAAAATAATACCAGTGGATTTAGATGGTCTGTGCATTATGGAAGACTTCAAGGTGATTTATATAGTATATAACACTACACTGTATCAAGCATTGTTGGGACTCGATTGGGAATTTGAAAATTAGGATATCATCAACTTGGAGACCAGGAAAACGATTTTTGAATAAGGAGAATACAAATTCATTATGCCATTAGATCCTTCAGATGGAGGAAGATATGTTGAATATGAAACATTGAATTTTATTACAGAAGACATAAGTCCATTGTATAGAACTACCACGTGAGAGGAATATTATGTTAACCTAATGGAAGATGGAATTCTTAGCTAGAGAAGAATTATTTCATGTGCTTCAAACTCTAACATAGGACTAGAAAGTTGGAAGAAATAATTACATGATTTACACACCAGAAGCTGTGAAAGAATGACATGCACACTAAGATGTGTTAGTAGAGATGTAAGATAACCTCCTACTTTTTATCGTCAGAATGATTTAGAAGAATTTTTAACAAAGTTTGAGTTAGAAGTTTTTGAAAGTTAGATGTTACTAGTTTTGGATATTTCTTTCAAAGCTACACATGCATGTTGGTGGGGTAATCATAAGGAGAAGATTCAAAATTGGTATCAATGCAAAGGATTACTACGCATCAGATTTGGCACAGAACAAGAGAAGAGATATATGAAGAAGTCTGATGGATTAGGACAACCCAGAGAACCTGTAGATAGATGCATAACCCAATGGATATTGGTATCACAAGAGGAGTGGCCACATCACTTTATTCATACATTGGAAGGAATACCAAGGAATTGGTATACATAATTGGAACCACATAGAGAAACTGTAAAGTGGGAAGAGTTGCAACAAAATTTCGTGATCACTTTTTCATTTGAACATGAGAATCTAGAGATAGATACAATGCTGAAGTTGGTAAGTGTAATGAACCTCCTCATTACGACAATGACTCTTTAATAGGAATTTTTTTTTTTTTCTTGTGTTAAGGTGTGTGCGCGTGTAGAAGTAACAGACACACTCGACTCTACATCGCCACCCGACAACCAACAAGATGCCACCACAAATATTACCACAAGAAGACAAGGGCACACAACAAGTAGCTGCAAGCAATGAATGACCCAAGACATAAGGCGCACACAAGTACTGCAACAATAACGACCAAGGGCATAAGGAGCACACAAGTACTGCAATAATAACGACATACTAGGTTATGCACAGTACAACACGGAGGGAAGAATCCACGGTAGTAGGTATTACTATTTCTGCACAGGAAAGCAGGGCGTTTAATCTTAGTTCTCTACTCCGGAGAGAGAGAAGGTCAGATAGGCTCCTGGCCGACTGCTCAGGCAGAAACTAGTAATCCCCTCAGGTGTGTCGCAAGAGTGGAAACCATGCCTTTAAAGGGCCCGAGACTCTTGATATGGCACTAGATTCCTTACACAAAATAATCACACACACACAATCTCCTAAGGCTACCTAGGGGTGTCTACATCCCATCTGAAAAAATAGTCCCAACACACGGAAGGTTTATCAACCACATGCAACCTTATCTACAAGGAACAACACCCTCATTATAGACTCCCAAAAATCTATTGTACTTAAATCAAGGTTATTACACCGTAAATGTTTATTAATAACAATAAAAGTTACAATAACACTGCCATGAAATATGGAACACCTTGCATTTATATCACCTATCCGGGCTGTGATTTATAATTACAATCCCTCTTATATGCTACGACCATAAGATTTACAATGACCTTACAAGATAGAAGCATTCAATAAACATGAGGAGCTCGCAATTCGATGTCATTTATGATGATAAATTTCATTAATAATGCAATAAGAACAACGCCATTCCTTCTTGTAAGTTATCTACACATACTACACTCTACACTATGTTGCAGAACAACACCCTTACATATTCAGAAACAATGTGAACTATAGCGCTACCTTTACATATCACCTTAACCATATAAAATTACAGTCACCAACATTTGATTTCCGTATCAATTTCCATTATTCGCAACAGTATAATGGTCATAACAAATCCACTAAAATGATGATACCCCTACCCTATGGTCGATATATAAAGATCACCTCATGATTATAATTAACATCCTAATAAAAATAACAATGTAACATTATGGATAAAACTGTCAATATATAAAATGACCATATTTATAAATGTCACATCTAAGGGTATCAACTTTAAAAGGGCAGTATATAAAATAGCGATATATATATTTTCCATGACAAAATTTAAAAAGGCCAAACTCATTGTCAATACATACCATTTATCCTCAATTTATATATAACCTCATATTTAAAAATAGCCTCATGACATCATAATTAAAATTGTCAATATGCAACCACAACAGTATTTAAATGATCCATGTTAACAATAGCAATATTCAGAAAGGACATTGTTTAAATATAACAATAGTAAGATGGCAATGGTTAAAGTTAACAACAATTTAAATTGACAATAAATAAAAACCTCATTTCCCTACCATGCAGCCGCATTGGATTTACCCATTTAAAACTAGATAAGGGTTGGTCAATGCCCATGCCTTCTAAAATGCACTTTATTCTTGCAGCAACCATACCACAACATCCAACCCTAAAACATAAAGAACCTAAACCTAATCTAAACCTAAGCTGCGATATCATTAATCTAAACCGAGTTGTTATTTTTTTTTTAAATAAAGCAATCAACAGACATCGATAACTACGGCACACATTAATACAGTAACGTATTGCAGGAAGCAATACCAGGCCTGTTCACCGATACAGAATCTAGAATAAAGAGGGTGAGAACTACGACGCAGAAGCAATAAATTAAGGCAGTAGGACATCAGGAGTTCCTCCTAAACGGAGCAACGCGTGGATCACAAGCCGTCTACAACTAAAGAGGGTGCGGTGTCCCAACGGTCTTACACCAGGCCAAATAGTGAGCGGGCGACTGTCATTTTGCAAGGGTGTAATACACCTCCAGAAACAGTGCCAGCATCACGCGTGCATGACTGGAGGTGGTAGCTCCCAAAAGGGTTAGCCATGCCATGATTGTAAGGACTTCTTTGTGGTGATGATCCTCTCTTCAATATTTATCAATATGGGAAATTCGTACACAAAAGGGATTGGGAGCTTATTATTACATACGGAAATAGCACATTCAATGCAGAGGTAGTGTAAAATAGATAGTCCGACCTAGTTCTAAGATTTCAACTTTCTCATCAAGTAAAGAGAAACCCTAACTCGTCTAAAGACACTTTCAATTCACTAACACTCTTTAATTACTATTTATGGAAATACGCAGCAGAGAGTTCTTTTTCTTTGGTGATACTGTAGGAATAATAACATTAGTCGAAAGAGGGTTGCCCTATGAATGGTCATTACTTTGGCTCTTTAGACTCTGATTTGTGGGTCAAACCTTAACCATCGCTTTGATAGACCTTTAACCTAAATGCACAGTAAGCCTTGTAACTCAATCTACCATCGGCTCGTTTCCAAGGAAGGGTGTGTATTGGGGAAACCGCTAGTAGTTGGAAAGGAGGGCACTGTCGGACTGAGGAAAAACGCAGTAAAAATTGTCGTAGCAACAGAAGTGTCCTTCATTCAGACTGGGCGTCGCTACAATTTCCAATCCACAAAAGGAGAGAACGCAATGCGTTGAACTCAACAAGAGAAAACGCCTTACCCTCTAACTCAGATGCGCAGTACGCCAGGTGTGGAGATTCAACAGTTATTCAATACATTTAGGGTTGGACAGCAAGGGTTCTAAGATCCGTTTTAAAAGAAAAATCAAGCTGAGAATGCACGGGCTCAAGTATTCGTTTCAGCAATGATTTATACTGACAGTGGAGGGATTTCATCATCTCTCCTCTTTTTTTTTCAAAAACAGTTTTAACGCTGGGTGTGATGGAATCCTAATAGTAATCCATTAATATTCACGTCCCGTGCCATAAGTAAAAATTTACACCATCCAGAATGAGAATAAAAATATTACACAGACTAGAGTAATGAAAATAATATAAAAACATTAACACAGTCCAGAAATGTAGACAATAACTATTTCACACAGTCATAAAATAAATTTACGCCATCTAGAAAGAGAATAAAACTATTGCGTAGACCAGAGTAATGAAAATAAAATAAAAACATTATCACAGTCCAGAAATGTAGACAATAACTATTTTACATAGTCATAAAATAAAATTTTACGCCATCCAGAATGAGAATAAAAACATTGCGCAGACCAAAGTAATGAAAATAAAATAATAACATTAACACAATCTAGAAATGTAGAAAATAACTATTTTACACAGTCATAAAATAAAATTTACACCATCCAGAATGAGAATAAAAACATTGATGCAGTCCATTCATAAACTTCACAACACCATTACCATGCATTCTAACTCCAAATTCAAGGATCATACCATTGCCTTAGCACCGTCCTCAAGTGTTGTCTGCGCGCCGTGTCGCTCCTGCTCCGTGTCGACCGTAGAGGACTCACCGGTACCTCCCAACCAAACTCTAGGGGTACTCTGCTTTCCCCTTAGCCCCCCAAGCCGCAAAGGGGCCACACACAATCCAGACAGCAACCTAGCTTCCCAGCTCACCTCCGAGACTGAGCTACCACTCTAACACAGCTGAGAAAATCCCCAACTCCTCACAAGCAATCAGTCCAGTTTTCCATTTCGACAGCATAATCATACCTCCTCCCCCCATTCTCCCTCCCTCCTCTCTTTTTAAGCCCCTCAAACCCTAAATCATAATAAATTTAAGTTTTTAATGAAACCCTAAAAATTTCTCTCTTTTACAAGTGTCACTCATCCCTACCCTTCTCCATA
>JASDQU010029824.1:9203-23978 GCA_032191745.1 Picea mariana | reverse complement strand
TGCACTCAGTGCAACACAACGAGAGGGGTTGGTTTTGCAAAGAATATATCACATACCCAACATTCTCCCACTTCTTTTTTCTTTGCATACAGGCGGTCACATGATTACATAGTCAACAATCTAGGGCGACAATGCCCATAGTTTCTCTACACTAGGAGAACTTCTCAGTGCTCACGGACTTTGTCAATGAATCTGCGACATTGTTCAAAGTGTCCAACTTCATCAACAACACCTTGTCTTCAACCGTGTCTCTCAAAAAGTGATACTGAACATCAATATGATTTGTTTTTGAATGATAAGTTGGGTTCTTAGCTAAGAATATTTCTCTTTAACTGTCACAATGTATCATTACAACTTGTTGTACCAACCCAATACCTAAACACAATCTCTATAACCATATTGCTTCCTTGCTTGCATTAGTGGTTGCCATGTATTCAGATTCTGTAGTTGAGAGTGCCACTACAAACTTCCTTTTACTCATCCAAACAGGTTAAACACATACACACTTGTAGATATTCTATGATCCAGATCTCCAACTCAGTCTACATCAACAAAGACATGTATGTACAACACTTTGTCCAATTCTAGTCTTCCTTGGTAACACAATCCATAAGTAGTAGTGCCATGCAAATACCTGAAAACCCTCTTTATTGCTTCTCAATGCTCCTTCCCTAGTTTTGACATATACCTACTAAAAAATCCCACTACATGTGCAATGTACAATCTAATACAAACCATTGCATACATCAAACTGCCGATCGCTCTAGCATACAAAACATGAGACATGTTCTCTTCCTCTTCACGTGTCTTGGGACACTGATTTGCAGATAAATTTACTCCTACATGAATAGGAACCTTGACTAGTCTACATTCTTACATATTAAACCTCTACAATATTGTCTTGACATTTTTTCTCTGATTTAAATAGAGTTTTCCGTTTTCCTGATCTCTTTTAATTTCCATGCCCAAAATGAAAATTGCAGCACCAAGATCCTTCATGTCAAATTTAGAGGACAATTGAGTCTTCACATCCTGGATAATTTCCTTGTTGTTTCCTATCAACAACATATCATCGATATACAAGACCAAATAAAGATGATCACTGACTAATTTGAAATATAGAGTGATCGAATTTGCTCCTTGTGAAGCCAAGTCCCAAGATATAAGTAACAATTTTTTTATACCACATCCTTGGTGATTTCTTTAACCCATATAGGGAATTTTTCATTTTGCATACTAGCTCTTTCTTTCCCTTCACTATAAAGATTTTTGGCTGCTTCATGTAGATTTCTTCTTCCAGATCCCCATGTAGGAATGTTGTCCTACATCCATCTGTTCTACTTCAAAATCAAAAGTAACAACAATAGATAAAAAAATTATAATAGAAGTTAACTTGGAAACATGAGAAAAAATTTCACCAAAGACAATTCCCTCTACCCGGGAATAACTTTTTGCTACTAACCGAGCTTTGCATTTTTCCACTTTGCCTTATTCATTCAACTTCTTCTTAAACACTCATTTGATACCAATGGGATTTCTTCCAGTCGACAAATCCACTAGATCCCAAGCCTCATTCTTGTCCAACACCGCCATTTTTTCTTGTTGGCGTGCGTTTTTAAGACCCGAGGTTCAAGTTACTCACCCAACAAAACCATTCAGATACCGACCCTTTCGACATCACCTACATGCAAGTGAAGTCTCACCCAAGGTATCTACTGGAACTACAGGAACCAGGTTTCTACAGGTGCGAGGGAATCTGAGGTTAGAATCATAACTATTAATACTTTGTTCGTTCTGTGCAACATATTTATTCTTATATGAGATTAATCACCCTACGAGCTTAAGAGATTACATTCATTAACATATTCTTACTTTAATAGGTCTATCTTAAGAGATTCCATTCATTAACATATTCTTACTTTAATAGGTCAATATCCAATCTTTTTCCCATTCCATGGTTATTCAATGACTCAAAGTCTAACGTGTAATGAAACAGTAAAGGTAGTTTGCAATCTATTCGGTTCGCTACATCATTCTAATTTTTTCACATCATTCATGCATTGACTAACCATATATTCAACATGTGTGCATAACAATTATCATTCAACCATTCAAGAACACAATTAGACACATTGGTTTAACATGGTTCACCCAAGCTTTGGGCTATGTCCACAATGACTGGCTTCTATATTATTCTTCATTCAATCATCCTTGGCTTGCACACTACGCTACAATAGATATATCCCATGACTTCCCACATCTAGCCTAACCGTTCTGCAATGCAAGCCTCTCTCTGCAGCTTCCCCAAAATTCTCGCATACAGACTCTTTCTCTTGACTTCAACCAGAGGAATTCACAATCCTCAACAAACTTCGCCACCTACTGAACCAACTCGAAAAAAACCCTATTCTTCCCAACCCATTACATATTTATACATTCAGATATGGTTAAAAACTCTATGAAAACTAGTAGACAACTCTCTTACAACTCATTGACAACAGTCTAACAACTCACAATGGCTATGACACTCATGACTTGTTGACATGTACATGCTTTTCCTTCTTTATCTTCTTTGTTTTCTTTCTCTTCTTTGCTTTATTTATTTTTGCTTTGTTGCTTTCTTTCTTTCTATGCGGTCATGTGTGGATTTACTACACGCTTTACTCGTGAATGCGTCTTCTCGTCTATATTTTGGTGCTGTACAACTCTTCAAAACATAGGATTTTCCTTCAAAACTATTTCTAAAATGCTTGTCCAATAGCCCCCCAACACTCACCTATGGCTCATCTCGAGCCACTTAGGCCTATTGTGTCGCTCCCTTCCACGCATCTAGCAATTTGTGTAAGGTTTCTCTCGCTCCCGCGACATCATTCTTTTCCTCAGCCTCTTTCTCTACAATCTCTACTACTCCCTGCGTAGTCAAGGTCATCAAATTTTCTTCGCTGTCTTGCGCTTATTTCTTGATTGTGCTCTGCGCAATTTCCATTTCTCCTATGATTCTAAGTGCTTCATCATGCAAGGGTACAAATATCTATTGGAGAGTCTTCTGCTCTTCCCTGAGCTTCTTGATATCACTATATGACTGCTTTCTCTCAAGGATAGCCGCTATGCACTAAGAGGGTGACAATGTACTAATTCTCTCTGAAGTCTTTTGCGCCTTTTCCTACACATCCCTTAACCTTGCTTCCACAACCTTCATTTCAGGATTTTCCATCACGCTTGTCCAAATATGTGTGCTTTCCTCGCATTGTTTTGTGCACTAATCCTCCAAGCTCTTCAATATTGTCATGGTTGTTCTCTCTCATTCTTCTTTCTCTTCGGGTAGTGTCCCAGGTGTAGAATTCCAACTCTTTGATATTGGTTGAGAATCCTTTAATGACTTCACTGATTTTTGAGACCTGGTCCTCCAATGTGGCTTCTACCACCATTGGTGCCTCTGGAATTTCCTTATATAATTTTTGGACTGCCCTCTGTATCTTTTCTACTTGTTGTTCGACCTCATCCTTTTCCTTCAACATTCTTCTAACCTTTTCCTCCACCTCACTCTTCTCCTATAGTGCAGTTGTATATTCTTGCTACAATGTTGCCTTTTCTATCGTTTCCTTAACTAGCTCGCTAGTTGTTGAGTCTTCAAGGAACCGTATTTCTTGCATAATACTACAGGGCAAGTCCTGTAGTACTATTTTGGACATTTAGGAAATGGCTAAGTCCATATGACCTAGTGCTTGTACCTGCTCTTGCAATTATGGCGTCGGGAACTCAACTACATCCAACGCGATTGTCAAAACTATGCACCTTGTTGCCACCTGTGACAAGTAAGAAGTGGTAGCTTCTGCTTCCCCCATCACGCTTTCCAGTTGTCCTTCAATGAGTCTTCTTTCTGTCACCATGCCGACTATCTCCAGTCGTTTTTCCAATCCAGTGAGATGCTCTTGGATCTTCCTACTCATTTCTTCCTGTAGTGGTGACATCTGCTAAAATTCCTCTTGAGTGGCATCCTTTACTTGGTAACCGATCCTATATATATCATCATCCGTCAGTGTATAAATGATCGTTTCTTGTGCGCTTTCATATTTTTGCATGCAGGTGTGGTGGGCCCCTTACCATTATCCTTCCTTTTCTCTCTTACTTTTGACGTTGTATCCTATTCATCTCCTGCGCCATTTCCTTGTCCGCCCTCTGTTCCTTCATTTCCCCTGCATTTCCCTTCTCCCTCCTCGCGATGCTTCGTTCCTATAGCTGGGACTTTCCAGTCTTCGTCCTAGTTGTTGGAAATCAAACATACATCATCCCCTATCAACTTGTAACTTGTTGGCAACCATTGGCATGTTGGGTCTTTCTTGGCCTAGATATACATATGATGCATCCCTGCTTTAAAGTGCATGTGACGTAGAATCCCCAACCCGCAGGCCGGAAATTCGCACAGGATCTTTTCCTTTCAGCCTTGAGAGCTCGATTTTCTCTTCTATTTCCCTTTCAGGAAATCTACACCCACATCAACGCTTTGGAAAAGTACCCCCTTATTTCGGGATACTGAGATTCACGATTTTGAGAAATCCTATGGTCAAGCACCCTGTACCTTCTTACCTCCGAAACCCGAAATACCAATACTTGACCTTCCTTCATGTCAATTTCAGCTTTTCTCCTTTCGCAATTTCGGGAATTGCAACGTCGTGCAACTCTTCCCTTCGACTCCCGAAGTCCCGAAACCCAAATTATTGAAATACAAATATCCCAGCCTCCTCTTCCTCTTCGCGTTTTTGGGGTCTCAAACGCCGAAATACACTTTCACTAAGTCCTCGGGGCTCCCGAACCTTCGAACCCCGAAATACCAAAACAACACCTTTTGAAATCCCTTTTTGGACTTTCGCGTATCGGCTTTTCCTCTATGCTATGTTTGTCTCTTGACAACAAAACTCTCGGTATACCGAATCCTGAAACGTCGAAACTCTAAGGTTCCGCCTCCAAAAGAAATCAATGGTTGTGGATCCCTTCTTGATCCAACGGTCAACGCGATTTCGTGTACCGGGAGTTCGAGATGCCAAAGCTCAAACTCTATGTCCTCTCCACCTTTTGGTCTCCGAAATCCTGATTTCCCGATACAATACCTTCAATGGGATCAATGCCCAGAGCCTCCCCTCGATCTACTGGCCTGTGTGATTTTGAACTTTCGGGTACCGGGAGTCTAAGACTCTCGATCACTAGCCTTACGTCAACACAAACCCCAAATTATTGAATCTCGATTTTCCGAAACACCAAATCACCTCTTCACGCCTTTCTTCGCGTTTCATGATTTCAGAAATCTCGATGGGGAGTGTTTTGCTTCTTGTCGACGGGAATGCCGAATTCCCGAAACCTGAAATGCCGACAACTAAAATTGTTGCAAGCCTCCAATTTCAGATTTCTTCTCCTTCTGAATCCCAATTCCTTGTCCTCGAGAGTTCTGAAACTCCGAACTCTGAAGTTCCGAACTGTCAACGTGACAATCTCCGCCTCTGCACACGAAAGTTCCCCTTTCGCATTTCGGGGATTTGATCAGCCAAAGTCTTGGCTTACTCTTGTCCTCCCAAACCCCGAAATGCCAAAATGCTCTGACTTTGCAATGGTCAAGGTCAAAGACCCTTATCCACCCTGCAACTCTTGCAGATCCTACGACTCTCACTATTTCGGGAATTCTCCCTGGAGAATTCTAACCGTCCAATCCTCTCCTCTCAAAGGATTTATGGTTCTGAACTTGGTCCTTCTTTGATGACCACGCTCCTTAGCTCCCTTTGAACACTTCGAAGGTGTATGTCCCTCTTGAGCTTCCTTCGACAACTTTGAAGACTCTATCCCTCCTGAGCTTGCTTGAAAATCATCAAATACTTTGGGGATAAATCCTGCACGCACTCTTTGCGGCACTTCTTCAAATACTCCTAAGTATTTGAGTTCCTCGACTCTGTGCAACTCTCTACAACAATATTCGTTCAACCACTCAGCCTTAGATATAATTTCTGAGGTCTTTGTCAGCCTGCGCACACCTTGCATGACTCCTGTGCTTAACTTTCACTTCTACGAGAACGAGAATAACTGTATCCCTCCTGAGCTTTCAGAGATGAACTCTGAACCCGTCAACGCACCCCTTGCGGATGCTCCACTGCACTCCTTGCAGGAACTCTTGCTCAAATAGAGAAACAATTGAAACTCATCCCTTATTCTCCCTCTCTCAGATTTCAGACATCTAACAAGAAATCATTCATGCACAGCATCAAAGCAAATGTACAATAGAAAGAGTAAAACAACTATAAGCATGTCATTTAACATATGCACGCATAAAGCATTATAATACCATGAGTTTGGATTCAAAGCTTCATATCTTAAATTTAGAACTTCTGTACATGGATTCTTCACACAGCTCTCTGCTACTCTTCTATGCTTCCAATGCTCTTCCTCAATAATATTACAATGATACCAGGTGAGGGTGTCTATAATCGGTTTTCCCTCCAGCTCCTAAAAATGTCAAATCTAGAAATTTAAAACTACCTACTTACATTAACTATGCATAAATGCCTTTATCTACTACAGATGAGAGCGGATCACTCAAGATCTGTTTGCAAATTTGGGAGTACGCCCCTCCTTAACTATTTCATTTATGGTTGGCGCATCAAACTTCAAAATATTTCAAACAAATTCATCATGTGCCAAAATGTGTTGGTGTTTGTCCCATGCTCACTTGTTGCTGGCGATGCTCCTACATCATATACTCCCTCGCTTGAAAATTTTCATAGGCTCCTGTCCATGAGCTCTCGCACGGTCTGCCCATGCTTTTGAATCTCTGCTTCATTTTCCCAGCTGACATCTTCAACTAGATGTCCCTTCCACTTGACTAAGTATTCAAAATATTCCTTTCTCCTGGTCCTCTTACTAACTCTTTTGTCCAGTATGCTCTCCATTTGTGGCTTTTCAACAACTGACATTTGTTTAGTCCACTGAACCTCTGGTTGTTCATTGGCTGCTCCTGCTTCTTCAACTTTATAAGGGTACAAATATGAGATATTGAATATCGGTGAAATTCCGATCCCCTTGGGTAATTCAATCTCATAAGCATTTGTCCCAAATTTTCTTATGATCTTGCACGGTCCAATTTTCTTCATTTTCAATTTATTATATGTCCCCCTTGGGAACCTTTCCTTTCTTAAGTGTACAAGTATCAAGTCGCCAACTTCAAACTGAATTTCTCACCTGTGTTGATTTTCTCTTCGTTTATACTCTTGGCTTGAATTCTGCAATTGCTCCTTCACTTGGCCGTGAAGTTCCTTCATTGCCTCTGCAAAATCTTTTGCACTATCACTCCTAGTTGCATTCTGTTCTGAATCTCTCAATTCAGAAACACCTCTTGGCTATATTCCATAAACAAAGATGAAATGGACTCTGCCCTGTGCTTCTATTGATCGAATCATTATAAGCAAATTCCGCCTGTGGTAGAATATGGTCCCACTTACTGTGGTGTTCAGTCACTAGACTCCTTAGTAAATCTCCCAAACTCCTTTTTACCACTTCTGTTGTCCCATCCTTCTGAGGATGATAAGCTGAGCTAAAGGAAAAGTTTTTCCCCAACTTCTTCCACAAATTCCTCCAGAAATGTCCCACGAACTTGGTGTCTCGATCCAAAGTTATGCTCCTTGGTAAGCCGTGAAGTTTGACAACTTCTTTGAAAAACAGATTCGCAATGTGAGTTGTGTCACTGGTTTTCTGACATGGTATGAAGTGTGCCATATTAGAAAATATATCCACCACTACAAAGATCGTGTCGAACCCTCTTTTTGTTCTCGACAGCCCCAATATGAAGTCCATGCTTACTGCATCCCATGGCCTCTCAGGTATGGGCAATGGTTGATATAAGCCTACGTTTTGCCTCTTTCCTTTTGAATGCTGGAAAATTATGCATCTTTTTACAAATCATTTGACATCAGTCCTCATCCCCAGCCAAAAATATGAATCGTTTAACTTTGAGAACGTCTTGTCATGATCGAAATGTTCGGCCAGTTCTCCATTTTGTTTTTCCTTCAACATGTTCTCCCTCATGGAGCATTTTGGAATGCACATTTGATTACCTTTGAATAATAATCCCTCTTGGATCATGTATTCAGTCCATTGACTTCTGTCATTGAGAATTGAATTCTCAGATGCCTCATACGCCTCTTTGAAATCTGGATCATCTCTGTACATGTTCCTGAGATCATCAAAACCCAACGTTTTGACTCTGAATTCTTGCATAATCAAATGCTTCCTACTCAAAGCATCAACAACCTTGTTAGTAGTACCAGAAATATGTTTGATTACAAAAGTGAAATTTTGCATGTATTCGACCCATTTAACATGTCTTTGATTCAATTTCTCCTGTTGAGTCACAAATTGCAAAGCATGATTGTCACTGCACAAGACAAATTCCTTGGGGATTAAGCAATGTCTCCATTTTTTCAATGCCTAGACAATCACATAGAATTCTTTATCATATGTAGAGTATTTCATTTTGGCTTCGTTCAACTTCTCGCTAAAGTATGCGATCGGCTTGTCTTCTTGACTTAAGACTGCCCCTATTGCAAATCCACTTGCATCACATTTTACTTGAAATGTCTTTTTGAAATCTGGCAACACTAGGATTGGTTGTTCTGTGATTTTCCTTTTCAACAAATTAAGACTTTTCTCAGCTTCTTCTGTCCAATGAAAAGACTTGTGTCTCTTCTTCACTATGTCCATCATTGGTGTGCTAATTCCACTGAAATTCTTGATGAATTTCCGGTAGAAACTAGCCAATCCATGAAAACTTCGAACTTTAAATATACTCTTTGGCGATGGCCAATTCTTAATCACTTCCACCTTATCTGGATCCATTTTCAACTTATCTGTAGAAATAAAAAACCCCAAATAAATGAGCTTTGTCTTCATGAATGAGGATTTCTTCATATTTATCAACAGCTTCTCTTGATGTAACCTCTTCATCAATGTAGCCAAATGTTTCAGATGCTCTGCCTCTGTTTTACTGAAAATCAGTATGTCATCAAGATACACAATGACAAATTTTTCGATGAAATCCTTCAGGACTTCATTCATCAATCTCATGAAAGTGCTCGGCGCATTTTTTAGACCAAACGACATAACAAGCCATTCGTATAACCCCTCATTGGTTTTGAACGTTGTCTTCCATTCATCTCCTTCCCTCATACAAATTTGATGATAACCACTCTTCAGATCAATTTTTGAAAAACATTTGGCCCCACTTAAGCAATCCATCAAGTCATCCATCCTTGGTAATGGAAATCTGTACCTGATGGTAATCTTCTTGATTGCCCTTGAGTCAGTACACATCCTCCAGCTTTCGTCTTTCTTTGGGCTAAGCACTGTCGAAACAACACATGAACTCAAACTTTCTCTGACTAACCCCTTGTCCATTAAGTCTTGGACCTGTCTTTTGACCTCTTCATTTTCTCACGACGTCAATCTATATGCAGCTTTTTTTGGTAAGCTGGCTCCAGGTATGAGGTCAATATGATGACTTATACTCCTAACCGGTGGCAACAAACAAGGTAGTTCGTCCACTACTATGTCGGCAAACTCTTCCAGCAACTTATGGATTTCTTCTGGTAAATCATCCACCCTTGTATTGGTTAATACAATTCTAGGATTTCTAACCACAATAAACTGTGTATCTTCTTTCTTCTTAACCTCTGTAAGAAGTTCCTTCCCACTCATGAAAAGTACAGTGTTTCTTACTTCTGGTTTTACTTCTTTGTCCTTAATCGGCAACAACATGTGAGTCCATTCTTTTTTAGGGTGTATGTGTTCTTTCTCCCATCATGAATCACATTCATGTCATATTGCCACGGTCTACCCAACGATAAATGACAAACATCCATGGGAATGACATCACACAATATTTCATCTTTATACCTACCTATTTTAAATTCAACTAAACATTGTTTAGTGACATTTACCTGATGTCCTTTTTGTAGCCATGAAACTCTGTATGGGATTGGATGTTCAACAGTTTCCAGCTCCAACTTTTCTACCATCTCTGTAGAAACGAGATTATCTGTGCTACCACTGTCCACGATGACTTTGCATGCCCAGTCTTTGGTCTTGCAAGCAGTCCGAAAAAGTCTATTCCTTTGAGCTGGATTCTCTACCTCCTTCTCTGGCGTTAAGAGAACCTTCCTCATCATCAGTGATCTTCCGCCTTCAAAATTTTCTGCCTCAACGTTCCGTCTTTGTGCTTCTGCGATGTGAGTCTCACCACCCTCCTTCTTCTTATCTGGACATTCATAAGACTTATGCCCATTCTTTCCGCATGTGAAGCATTTTATTTCACCGCCTCTACCTCTTCCTCTTCCTCTGGTTCGAGGAAAAGTATTTCTGTCGGCATACTGTCCTCTTTGTAAGCTTCCACCTCTCTCAGTCTGAGTTTGAGGTTTCTTCCATTCTTCTTTAGGTTTCTGGTTCTTGTCTTGGGCAACTGGTTTGCTTCTGGCTTGACTTCTGCCTCGGCCTCTCCGATCCTGCTTTCGACTCAGCTTCTCTTCAGCCTTCAGAGCCATCTGATAAGTATCCTCCACACTTCGAAGGCTCATCATGCTCATCTCATCCTGAATGTTGTATCGTAGACCATTCATGTATCTAGCAAATTTTTCATCGTCGCTTTCCCGATGACCTGCTCTGATGTTTATTTTATAGAACTCCTCAGTGTATTCTTTCATAGAATTAAGCTTCTGTCTCAAATTCTGCATTTTTCTAAACAGAGTAATTTGATAATCCTTGGGTATGAATTTCGCCTTCATCTTCACGACCATTCTATCCCAAATCTTGATTTTTTGCTTGCCTTTGCAGCGTCTGTCAGCTTGTAGTTCATCCCACCACAATGATGCATGTCCTTTAAGTCTTGTGACAACATGTTTGACCTTTTTGTCTTCCTCGACATCTTCATAGTCAAAATATGTGTCCAGAGCTCTAATCCAATCTAGAAGCTCTTCAACATCTAGGTTTCCCTCATATACTAGAATGTCCATTTTTTCCCTAGCACCCATCCTTGCAACAACCCTGAGTAGGCGTTCGTTTGCTGCATCTTCTGCTGCAACTTCTTCTCCTTCATGTCTAGCTTCATTTTCACTTTCAGATTCACTGACATCTCCAACATCGGATGTGCGCCTCTGTGCTGTCTCCATGACCTCAAGTCTGGCACGTAGGTCACACATTTCTCTCTCCACTGCTAGATCAGGCATCTGCCTACCCCTTCTTCTTGGCATTTCCCTCTCCTCTAGCGGATCGGGTGTTTGCCTATCTCTTCTTCTCGACGGCATGGTTGTAAATCTCCCCTTTACCCTCTATCTGCAATATACAAACATAGGAGGGATTTGATACCACAACTAACGCAGACTTCCCAACCCGCAGGTCGGAAATCCACACATGATCTTTTCCTTTCGGCCCTGAGAGCTCGATTTGCTCTTCTATTTCCCTTTCGGGAAATCTACACCCACAACAACGCTTTGGAAAAGTACCCCCTTATTTCGTGATACTGAGATTCGTGATTTTGTGAAATCCTATGGTCAAGCACCTTGTACCTTTTGACCTCCGAAACCCAAAATACCAATACTTGACCTTCCCTGATGTCAATTTCAACTTTTCTCCTTTCGCGATTTCGGGAATTGCAACATCGTGCAACTCTTCCCCTCGACTCACGGAGTCCCGAAACTCGAATTACCGAAATATAAATATCCCAACCTCCTCTTCCTCTTCGCATTTTCGGGGTCTCAAACGCCGAAATACACTTTCACTAAGTCCTCGGGGCTCCCGAACCTTCGAACCCCGAAATACCGAAACGACACCCTTTGAAATCCCTTTTCGGACTTTTGCGTATTGTCTTTTCCTCTATGCTATGTTTGTCTCTTGACAACAAAACTCCCGGTATAACGAATCTCGAAACACCGAAACTCTAAGGTTCCACCTCCAAAAGAAATTAACGGTTGTGGATCTCTTCTTGATCCAATGGTCATCGCGATTTTGTGTACCGGGAGTTCGAGATGCCAAAGCTCGAACTCTATGTTCTCTACACCTTCTGGTCTCCGAAATCCTGATTTCCCGATACAATACCTTCTACGGGATCAGTGCCCGGAGCCTCCCCTCGATTTGCCGGTCTGTGTGATTTTGGACTTTTGGGTACCGGGAGTCCAAGACTCTCGATCCCTAGCCTTACATCAACACAAACCCTGAATTCTCGAATCCCGATTTGCCGAAACGCCAAATCACCTCTTCACGCCTTTTTTCGCGTTTCGCGATTTCAAAAATCTCGATGAGGAGTGTTCTGCTTTTTGTCGACGGGAATGCCGAATTCCCAAAACCCGAAATGCCGACAACTGAAATTGTCGCAAGCCTCCAATTTCGAATTTCTTCTCCTTCTAAATCCCGATTCCTTGTCCTCGGGAGTTCCGAAACTCTGAACTCCGAAGTTTTGAACTGTCAATGTGACAATATCCGCCTCTGCACATGAAAGTTCCCCTTTCAGGTTTTGGGGATTTGACCAGCCAAAGTCTTGGCTTACTCTTGTCCTCCCAAACCTCGAAATGATGAAATTCTCTGACTTTGCAATGGTCAAGGTCAATGACCCTTATCCGCCTTGCAACTCTTGTAGATCCTATGGCTCTCACTATTTCGGGAATTCTCCCTGGAGAATTCTGACCGTTCAATCCTCTCCTCTCAAAGGATTTCTGGTTCTGAACTTGGTCCTTCTTTGACGACCATGCTCCTTAGCTCCATTTGAACACTTCAAAGGTGTATATCCCTCCTGAGCTTCCTTCGAAAACTTCGAAGACTCTATCCCTCCCGAACTTGCTTGAAAATCCTCAAATACTCTGGGGATAACTCCTGCACACACTCCTTGCGACACTTCTTCAAATACTCCTAAGTATTTGAGTTCCTTGACTCTATGCAACTCTCTACAACAATAGTCGTTCAACCACTCAGCCTTAGATATAAGTTTTGAGGTCTTTGTTAGCCTGCGCACACCTTGCACAACTCCTGTGCTTAAATTTCACTTCTGCGAGAACGAGAATAACTGTCTCCCTCCTGAACTTTCAGAGATGAACTCTGAACCCGTCAACGCACTCCTTGCGGACGCTCCACTGCACTCCTTGCAGGAACTCTTGCTCAAATAGAGAAACAATTGAAACTCATCCCTTACTCTCCCTCTCTCAGATTTCAGACATCTAACAAGAAATCATTCATGCACAAAATCAAAGCAAATGTACAATAGAAAGAGTAAAACAACTATAAGCATGTCATTCAACATATGCACGCAGAAAGCATTATAATACCATGAGTCTGGATTCAAAGCTTCATATCCTAAATTCAAAACTTCTTTACATAAATTCTTCACACAACTCTCTGCTACTCTTCTATGCTTCCAATGCTCTTCCTCAATAATGTTACAATGATACCAGGTGAGGGTGTCTATAATCGGTTTTCCCTTTAGCTCCTAAAAATGTCAAATCTAGAAATTTAAAACTACCTACTTACATTAACTATGCATAAATGTATTTATCTACTACAGATGAGAGCAGATCGCTCAAGATCTGTTTACAAATTTGGGAGTACACCCCTCCTTAACTATTTCATTTATGGTTGGCGCATCAAACTTCAAAATATTTCAAACAAATTCATCATGTGCCAAAATGCGTTGGCGTTTGTCCCACACTCGCTTGTTGCTGGCGATGCTCCTGCATCAACACGATGTGCCAATAAATTTCCAATGTTTGTGCAATAATGTACGAGGTAAGCTCATAAATATGTCTGATCGAGTCCATGTAAATATAGAAGGTGACATTATTATCCCATTGTCTCCGTTTGTATGTAGTATACCATAGGTTTACATATCATGCCGCTACATTATCTCTGTGCGATATTTTCAGGAACTGACTCTCTTCCGGTTCCCTCCAAGCCACCAATGCTATGAGTATAATCAACCAGATGTAAAGAAACTCCATTCCTTTTTCTTGGGCTTCTGTGTAGTCAATAAAAAATTAGTTCACAAATAATGTGGAACAATTCATTTGGACCCCCTCTGTGCACTTCTTTGCAACTGCTATTACTGCGGCAGGAACTTCATATTTCCAACACTTTCTAAGTAATTTGTAGGCTAGTACATGCGTCGCAAATCTGACTACATCATCACTGATATTTGCGACATCCAAGCCCCTCTTCCCTTTGAAGGTATGAAACTTGTCTTTCATAGTCTCGGCTAGTGCCTTCTCCCATGACTTGTTTGCAAAGAGAGATGTCAGGTCCTCCCCTACTATTGGAAATCCTATAATGCACACAATCAACTATGTGCCAGTTGACACTAGTGGATCTAACCACATCGTCCCTCCATGGACACAACTCAATAATAAATTCACACATGCATTGATTTCTTCGCTCCTGCCAAAATGTGGAATTTTGGGCAAATTCAATATGCCTGCTTTCTCAAGTCCTACGGCCCAAGGCTGTGGCTCGACCAATACAACATTCATCCCTAGAACACTCTTTGTGCATAAATAATTATCCCATGCTAGCTCGAGAAATTTCTTTTGCTCTGTGATGTCATGTTCTCCAAATTTCAATGCAACCACCTTTCCCTGCAGGTCTCCTTCAACAATTACACCAGGTGGTATGTGTGGTGTTACCAGTGGGTACTTTCCCTCCTTTGGCAGTCTGACCTAAGGTGAAGTATCCTTCCTTGGCAGTATGTAATCTCTAGGGAACCTCGAC
>JASDQU010029820.1:8834-19213 GCA_032191745.1 Picea mariana | reverse complement strand
TTTTTCGGTCGGTTTAGAGATTGAGTGCAAATTGGTAGTCGGGAAATGGGATGATGGCTGACGGCCACGTCGAAATATCGGGAAAAGTGTTGTGCATTTCCAAAGGAAAGCGTTGATCATCGATGGCCGATAGAGTCAAATCAACAATTGTTGTTTCTCCTGATTTGAGATCGACGAATCATATTTAAAGGGCTGTTACAGTAGTGAAACAATCAATTTTGAATGAAATTTTCCAGATTTTTTGGAATTTTGAAGGTCATTAACTTGCGAGCCATTTTTTAATCCCTAAACGACRTTTTTAGCCAGTCAAAACCCAAAAAATATAATGTACCAAGGTACCCTTTGTCTCTATATCTCAAATAAAGGAACTTGGAGAGAGCCSTCTAATGRGATAAATGGTTCACAAAATAGAGCTCGTATGAGAAAGTTACACCCAAAGGAATGAAGGTAAAATTTTGGCACCAATTTTAGTTCCAGAGGGCATAACTCCACGCTTAGAAGTCCGTTTGGTGCAAATGAGAAGTCGATGGAAATATTATGACTCACAGAAGCCAACGATGGAGTATGATTTTGGTTATGGGTAGCTAAAAATTTGTAGAAAGAGAAATAATGCACTTGTAGCATGCACAGATTAATTGGGTAAAACAACCTAAACTTATCTGTAACATAAATTTAAGCTCATAGCTCAGATTTGAGAAAATGAATAGTCATTGGAAAGGTATTGATGAGTAGAAGACACATGTCCACCCATAATTTTGAATTAGGCAATGAAAATTCTTAGAAATTAATAAACATATTTTTGTAGAAGTAAAAGAGTGGAAATTGCAACATGTAGATGTTGTAAATTTTCGCTCAGAACTCGGATTGAGGCATGGGTACAATTGTTGGAAATATGTTTCAGAGAGGAATGCATATAAGGAAGAAGAATTTTTATTTGGTGCATTATTTCCTCCATAAATTGATGAAAAAATAACACGTATTCTAATGGATGGAAAGTTTTATGCCATGCATGTTTCTAACCGAAATTATTACATGCACATTTCTTGCAGAATTAGAGGTACAAAAAGAAAATTTAGTTCTTATATGAGGATTGAAGTTATGGAGGATTCTCAAGGATATTACAACCATGGGGAAGAGGTCAGAGGTATGCATGTCAACCCGTGGATCACTGGAATAGATTCAAATGAAAGAAGATATAGGCATGATCCTGTCACTATGAGAAGCCTACATAGGGATGTGATGAGCTATATAACTGATAATGAAAGGATTATGAAGGCTCATGAAGGCTCATGAAGAGATACTTAAAATTTTGAATATGTTGCACAAACAAGTCAACAAGGATTCTTGAACTAATCAAGTATTTAGTGCTAGAAAAGTGACAGCATCAATATCCCATAGCAAAAGGGATGATCATGGAAATGATAGGTAGTCAATAAGCATGAACAAGCACCATCAATCTCCAAGGAAATCCACTAGAATAAATCATGCAAGTTTAGGGCCAGGGAGAAACCCAAGTGTGTCTCTTGTTCAAAGGAAAATAATAAGGACTGAAGCAGACATCTTGCAAGGTGAGCTCAGAAAGATCAAGCCACTGACTTTCAATGGTGATCACAGGAAAGGAGAAGAGGCAGAGTTCTGGCTGTTGGAAATGAATAAATATTTCCAACTACATGATTACCCCTCCTAGATAGAAGCTAAAATTTCCACCTACCACTTGCAAGGAAAGACAACCATGTGGTGGGATCAACTTAATAAAGACAAGAACCTTGATGAGAAAATGATCACATGGAGATAGTTCAAAGGATATTTCCAAGATAAATGTTTTCCCGAGCATTACTATGAAAGAAATATGAAAGATTCCTTTGAAATCAAGTTGGGAACCATAACAATGGAGGAATATGAGAAGTGGTTCTTTTAATTGTTGAAGTATGTTGACGTCATCAAGGATGAGAAGGTAAAAATCCAAAGGTTTCTAAGTGGGTTACCCTCCTTCTACAGTGTCAAGATCCAATATGATAACCCCAAGACTTTGGAGGAGACCATAAAGAGAGCAAGGCATCTTTATGAGCAGAGCAAAGGAAGGCCAATGTTCCAAAAGGATTGGAATGAAAATATGAAAGGGAAAAATGATAAAAGGAAGAAAGGTTTTAACCCACCCCTTTTTAGAAATAATTCCCAAACAATTAAGCTAGGCCAAGCAACCCAAAATGAGCACAAGACTGTAGATTCATTTGGGAAGAGGCCAAGGAAGTAGTGATATGATCTAGAGGTGATAATGTTACCAATTCTTCTACGGTCTTATGTCACTACTTGAAGGGTCAATTTTTTTAAGATAATTTTATTGAACTGATTGCATTTAAAGGTGAAATTGAAGTTTGATAAACTTGAGTCCAAATTGAATTAAACTTGGATAATTTAATTATATCATCTCATACATCAAATTTTCATGCATCCATAATTAATTTGCAGAATAAGGGAAGCATCATAACTGCATGAAATGAAAAAGCACATAAATAGAGGGAAGATTCACTAGTTGATAAGGAGTTCACCTGATGTGGGCTACGTCTTCGGGCTTTACTCAACTGCTTTAAAATATGCTTCTCCTTCTTACACAAAAAGGTATCCAGTCTCCATCTGGTGACAACATCAAGAGGATGTCATTATGCATCAAGAAAAACTTCTCATAAATACATTTGGAAAATTATCTCATGAATATGAGGCACACTCCATGGATCATCCATGGAAAAACTTCTCATAAAATTGTGGCAAAGAAAGGAAGAAAGAAAGGAAGACTCCCATCAACATGAAGTCATGATGATATTTAGATCTGCTGCTCAGATCCAAGCACAAACACAACCATGTTATTGGTCTTTAAATTATGAAACTTTTGACTGCAATATTGGCCACTTTCCATCTTGGGGAAAAAATGTCTCTCCTTGATTGGTTTGTCTTGGTTTATGCACAAGGATGAATATAAGAGGTTTTCTACATTAATAAGGGATTTTCTACCATATTGCATCCCTCCATGATGTTGCAAACCTATAGAAAAACATATGCATGCTACAACATCTCAAATAAAAAATGACATCTTAAGTGACAAGCTTACATTGAGCTCTTCCTAAAATGAGCCTGCTGATGTCCAAATGGGATGATTTGATAGTCATTTTTATGTTAATTCTCACCACAAATCCGTTGGTGGCCTCTGTTTTGGCATCAGAGCTTCCGATCAGCAGGCTCATTTTAGGAAGAGCTCAATGTAAGCTTGTCACTTAAGATGTCATTTTTTATTTGAGATGTTGTAGCATGCATATGTTTTTCTATAGGTTTGCAACATCTCAAATAAAAAATGACATCTTAAGTGACAAGCTTACATTGAGCTCTTCCTAAAATGAGCCTGCTGATCGGAAGCTCTGATGCCAAAACAGAGGCCACCAACGGATTTGTGGTGAGAAWTAACATAAAAATGACTATCAAATCATCCCATTTGGACACCATCACCTTCAGGCCCTGTTGGGCTTCTTTGCCTCGATCCGTGTGCCTATAACTGTAATTAATTGACGTATCACACCTAAAAAATCATGCCTGTATAGACAACTGGGCGCACTCTCCCCCATGGAATTGACAAACGTCGGATTGTTTTAATAAATTTTCTGGGCGAAGATTACAATGTGGCCATTGGCCCAATTGGTTAGCGAAGGTGTAAATTAGGTTTGAAGTTGGGAGTTTCCGAGGTCAAACTCGCGGGCCTCCCCACTTGGCATTTTGTTAGAACCAAAATTAAATATGGTATAAATACCATATATAAACCAAACACCACCCATTACCATTTTTACCCTTTGGATGACCCTTATGTGCCACACTTGATGGGATAGGTGCACGATTCATTAAATTGAATGCCCTATCAGTCCTTGGTGAGTACGCTGAGATCCTCGACCGGATTTGCTACTGGAGATGTGGACCGTTGGTCGGAAAATGCAGGGTAGGCTGCTGTGTTTGGCCACCGGCTGGTTCAGCTACTAGATTTGGCGCTGACTGATCTGGGGATGACCTATTTTAATTTTGATTTGGTACTTACCGAGCCCTTAATGGAAATTTTTGGGGTGCCTCGTGGCACCCTCTGATTGGGCCACATGGCTCCCTGTGATATGTTGTGCTTTTCTGGCCAACATCTGACGTAGGTGTCACTTGTTGTTACGGATTGCTACCACATGTTGGCCAATAATAGGTCCACTTGTTGATTCATTAGCACACCATGTTTTGACCTTCCATTGGTATGTATGGCATCATGTCCCACTGCCATGTGTCACTGACATCATTGCCACATTGATGGTTGTACTTCCATGTGGCACTCATTTACTGGCTAGGGCCCAAAGTGCCAAATCAGATTGACACATGTCACACTATCATTGGGACATGTCAGCATGACATAAATTATGCATAGTCAGATGCTGACATCAACAATACAACTGATGACATCAATTGTACGATCATGGTTGACTTTGACTAGTTGAACATAACTTTGACTGGTCATATATCCTTCATTCTAGCTCTGTTTGACGAGCCACTTACGCCGTTGGAAATCTTGTGACAAGCTCTTCGACTTGGTATTGTTTTGACAATATTCCAATAACTTTCATTTTGACCCTTTTCTAGCTTCTGGGACCATTCTGAGTCGCTTAGAACATTTCTGGGCTTTCCAGGTTGTATCCTGAGTCTCCTGGATCATACCTCCCCACTGAAAGGACTTTTGGACTCCAAAAGTTTTACACTATGATATTACAAAATGTCTCTTGGACTTACAATAAAATACCAAACCCAAAACTACCTCACAAAGGCCTAAACATATCAACATGTTACATAAAAATAAGTGATGCTATACAAGTCATCACTTTTACAAAAGTTCCCTGCTATGGGGTCTTAGAAGAAAAATGTGATTTACAATATTGGACACTCTCAACTAACTTGAGGATTTTCCCCATTCTTTCAGTCATTTTGATGAACATGTCCTTTTTTCTAAGTTGCTCGCTTCCTTGTGGCAACAAACTTCCCTATTGAGCTGTTTCCCTAGCCTTCTTTTCCTTCTTGGGATGCAGTTCTGGATGTAGGGTCTAACATGTGGCTTCATGATGTCAACCTCTCTTGCAATGGTTGTAGTATCTCTTCCTATTCAAGGTTTTCTTTTCCTTTCTCTTCTTTACATGTGGAGAAGGGTCTTCAAGCCTCGACTTCTTTCTGGTCGCCATGAAATTCCTATACAAAGATTTTATTTTCCAACACTAGGAAACTACATGGTTATTCAAACCAAAAAACATGGTTTCCTATGCCATAAGAATTTTTTTCCATTATCAATTTTTTCATAATCGAATGGAACATTAGAATACCAAGACTTTTTATACCTCGATGGGCTTCCTCTAGTGCTATATTGGCGAGGAGAGATTTCCTCATCTTTTCCTATGTGATGCTCATCTCCCTTTGGATATGTCTCAAAATATTGATCATTAGATGACGTTTTCTCAGTATGCACTGATTTGGTTCTGTCACTTGAATATTTACTAACTTCTGGGGTCTTGAAGTTTTCTTCAATGATTGTCTTGGACTTTCTTTCCTCAATGGTTTTGGAGTGTTCTCCAACCTCTTGTTGGACATAACCTATCCTAACATATTGAGGCCATGCCACTTCCTTGATGGGATCCACAATGCCTTGGCCATTGGCTCCAAGGCCTCCTCCTTTATACCCCATATTCTTCATTAACTTTTAACCAATTCTTGTAGTATGTTGTTCAAAGACTTCAAAAGGGATATCAACATCAATGAAGAAAGGAAATAAACATGGATTGTTTACCTCCATTCCAATTTGTGACTCTCGGTCTTATTCCTGGGATGTGCCCAATTGTTCCTCCTGGTGGCAAGGAGCAGTAGATGAGGCTTCCAAGAAACCTCCTTGATTCCGTGATGCCTCGATTGCATTCTTTATTATCTGGCAGTAGGCACAACCATCACTTTCATGATCAGGTTCATAACTAGTGTATTTGTCATGGCCACAAGATGGCCTCCTCACTTCCTCTATCATGGAGAATTCTTATACTTGCTCCTTCATGTCTTTTAGCTGCATTCACAACCTCTGGTTCTCCTCTTCTACAACTTGCAACAATGTCTTAAACCCAACATTCTCTACTTGAAGTCTTTGGTTGAGGTCTTGAAGTTCATTGAACAACAACTGTTTTGGTGTTCTCTCGATCTTCAACATCTACAATATTTTTCAATCCTTCTCTAATACCACTTGATCTAATCCCGGGGTGATACCGTTACCAATTCTTCTCTAGTCTTATGTCACTCATTGAAGGGTCAGTTTTTAAGATTGTTTATTGAGATGATTTCATTTAAAGGTGAAATTGAATTTTGATAGGCTTGAATCCAAATTGAATTAAACTTGGATAATTTACTTATATCATCTCATGTATCAAATTTTCATGCATCCATAATTAATTTGCAGAATAAGGGAAGCATCATAAGTGCATGAAATCAAAAATCACTTAAATAGAGGGAAGATTCACCAGTTGATATCGGAGTTCACTCGGTGTGGGATACATCTCCAGCATTTTCTCAACTGCTCAACAGCTTCTTCCCTCTTTAAAAGATGCTTCTCCTTCTTACATAAAAATGGATTCAATATCCATCTGGTGACAACATCAAGAGGATGTCCTTATGCATCAAGAACAACTTCTGATAAATACATATGGAAAATTCTCTCATGAATATGAGGCACACTCCATGGATCATCCATGGGAAAATTTCTCATATAATTGTGGGAAAGAAAGGAAGAAAGAAAGGAAGACTCCCATCAACACAAAGTCATGATGATATTTATATCTGATGCTCAGATCCAAGCACAAACATCCATGTTATCGGTATCAAAATTACAAAACTTTTGACTGCAATATTGGCCACTTTCCATCTCAGGGACAAAATGTCTCTCCTGCACTGGACTGTCTTGGTTTACCTGCAAGGATGAATAGAGGAGGTTTTCTGCATTAAGAAGGGATTTGATGCCATGTTGCAACCCTCCATGTTATTGCTAACCTGTAGAAAAACATATGCATGCTAAACATCTCAAAATACAAATGACATCTTAAATGACAATCTTACATTTGTCTCTTCTTGAAATGAGCCTATTGATCAGAAGCTTTGATGCAAAAATGGAGATCACCAACGAATTCGTGGTGTGGAATAGCATAAAAATGATTGTCAAATCATCCCATTTGGACACCGTCACCTTCAGTACCTATTGGGATTCTTTTCCTCGATCCGTGTGTCTACACCTACAATTAATTGACGTACTTCACCTCAAAAATCATTCCCGTACGGACTACTGGACGTGTTGTCCCCCTAGAATTGGAAAACATCAGATTGTTTTAATAGATTTTCTGGGTGAATATTACAATGTGGCCATTGGCCCACTTGGTTAGCAGAGGTTTAAATTAGGTTTGAAGTTGGGGAGGTCCTGAGGTCAAAACCGCAGGCCTCCCCACTTGGCGTTTTGCTAGAACCAAAATTAAATATGGTATAAATACCATACATAAACCAAACACCACCCATTACCATTTTTACCCTTTGGATAACCCTTATGCACCACACTTGACGGGATAGGTGCACAGTTTATTCCCTGTTGGTCCTTGATGAGTACATCAATATCCACGACCGAATTTTCCACTGAAGATATGGACCGTTGGCTGGAAAATGCCGGGTAGGCTGTCGGGTTTGGCCACCGACCGGTTCGGTCCAGGGTCGAACCATTTTAATTTTGATTTGGTCCTTACCAAGCACTTACTGGGAATTTTCAGGGTGCCCTGTGGCACCCTCTGATTGGGCCACATGGTGCCTTGTGATAGGACGTGCCTATCCGGTCAACATTTGACATAGGCGACACTTGTTGTTGTGGATTTTTGCCACATATCGTCCCATAATAGTTCCACTTTTTGGTTCATTAGCACACCACATGTCGACCTACCATTGGTTTGCATGGCATCCTATCCTTATGTCATATGTCACTGATGTCACTACCACATCGGTGTCTGTCCTGCCATGTGGTGTCCGTATGGTGCCACGTGGAACTCATTTACTGGCTGAAGGAGGACCCAAAGTGCCAAATCAACTTGAAACGTGTCACACTGTCATTGGGCCATGTCAATGTGCCAACGTCACTTCTGCATAGTCAAATTATGATGTCAGTAGTATGACTGATGACATCAGTTGTATGATCATGGTTGATTTTGACTAGTTGATCAGAAATTTGACTGGCCATATCTCAATAATTCTAGATCTATTTGATGAGCCGTTTGCACCATTGTAAATCTTACAATGAGCTCTTCAACTTAGCACTGTTTTGATGAGATTCCAATAACTTTCATTTTTGACCCTTTTTTGGCTTCTAAGACCATTTTTTGGTTGCTCATAACATTTCTAGGCTTTCTGGGTCGTTTCCTGAGCCTCTTGGATCAAGTATCCTACACAATTTTGGGGATGTGAGGGGAATCACTTATATAGGGACTACCCTCACAAAGGAGAAATAATGAGAACTGTTCACAAAATTCAAGAGGCTGAAACAATTTAAGACATGGGAGGAAACATGCCAAGGATTTATGCAGCCTTGGATAACAAGAAAACAAAATAGCAATCCCCCATAATTGAAGTGGAAGGTAATATTGATAAGCATACCATAGAAATTTTAATTGATTCTGGAGCTATCCATAGTTACATAAATTCTAACATTGTTGAAAGTTTTTACTTGCAAAGAAGTAAGAATAAGAAATCTTGGTTAGTTCAATTGGCCACGGGAGCTAAGAGGAAAATCAATGAGCCGATTAAAGATTGTCAAATAGGCATGAATGGAATCAACACAAAGGTGGATGTAAACATCATACCATTGGGTTCATATGACTATCTAATTAGCATGGATTGGTTGGAGAAACACCATGCTGTGCTAGACTGTTACAAAAAGAAAATTACATGTCTAGATGATGAAGGATAGTAAGGAAAGATTCAAGGCATTCCAAGAGATAAAGAGAGATTTTAGCTATGCAGTTGAATAAGATCTTCAGAAAGGGATGTCATATTTTTTGCAGCCCATATGGAAGATGCAGCTAAAGATAAAGTGGCAAGATTTGAAGACCATCTGGTCTTAAAGGATTTTGAAGATGTTTTTAGAGAAATCCCAGGTTTTCCACCAAAGAGAGACATTGATTTCTCTATTGATTTAATGCTAGGATATTGGGTTGAATATCTCTTCACTTCTCTTGGTTTAACCCAGGTTCAGATCTGAATAGGTTTCCAACAAAACCCTCTAAAACTATCAGCCCTCCTGGTAAACCAGAAGGAAACACTACGCGCAGAGCGCACAACGCAATATCACCCAAGATAGCTCTATGGGTGAATGCAATTCTCAAGTGCTTGCAGTCTAGGAATTAGTGGGGATTTGGGGGTGTCTTCTATCTTCCTTATGCATTACTCTGATTATTCATTGAACATCTCTAGGATTCATTCATCTTTATGCTCATGCATGCATTCTACTATACCTAGTTAATCATTCATTCATCAAATAACCATTTAAATAAGGTAAAAACAGAAGGTTTACCATGTTTCACCCCCTCTTGGGCTACGTCCACAAAGATTTGGCTTCTTTGCTCTTTTATTTAGTCTGCTACAAAATATGGCGCCATGCGCATTACATCTTCCATCATACAATCATGAAGAGGTTTCAAGAACCTCTATGAGGCCGACTAGATCAAACCAGGCTCCTCAGCCTGTGACCTTACCCTCAAAATATACCTTACTTGACTCTACTCTAGCCTTATTACAAGAATAGATGAACTACAACCATCCTAACTTACAACTATTGAGCCCCTAAGATAGACCTCCTAGGTTATTATTTATACTATTTTACATGCTTATAGCCGTTACAATATTTGTCAAAAACCCTAACCCTATCATGGTTAGTTTTTCCTGCCTTCTCGCCTTGCATGTTACTCCTCTTGCATGCTGCTTTTCCTCATGCATGCTACTTTTCCTCATGCATGCTGATTTTCCTTATGCGTGCTATTTTTCCTCATGCATGCTACTTTTCCTACTAGTTGTTCTTCACCAAAATTAGGCCTACACTCAAAATAGCCTTCCTTCCCAAAATAGGCCTATGCCCAATAGGCCCCCAACACTGACATGTGTCTCGTCTCGAGCCACTCAGGTAGTGCGTGCTCCTTCTATTGCTGTCTCCAAAATGTGGAAATTTTCTACTAGTTCCCTTCCTTTTACATTGATCTGCGTGACTTTTCCTCTTAGTGCCCCCACTGACTATGCTATTATCTCCTCTTGCATAAGTTATGTGC
>JASDQU010029819.1:0-14560 GCA_032191745.1 Picea mariana | reverse complement strand
ATTAAGTTGTGTAATGTCTACATTGGAATACTCATAATGCCATAAGCAAAAAATAGAAGGAGAAAAGTTTGTTTGATGTGGTTTGTGTAGTTTAGGTAAGATTTTTTGAAATTTGAAATTTTAATTAATTAAGCTTCAAACAATATTAAATCAATTATATCAACAAATTAAATATGTTAACCAAGATAGTATCAACATTGTATAGCTTAATCCCCATATAGATGTCCAAGTAACGCTTGCATGCAAGTCCACTTGGAATCTTTCATGTGTAGGGTCATGCACTATAGCAACCTTCATGGCTAGACCACCTCGTCCGAAACACAATGCAATTTTTGAAGTGATGATCTATCCACCATTGCACAACATTACGAGTTTAGGAGGGAACAAGGTTTTTATGGCTCAACGGGGCTTGAAGGAAAATCAAAGGTCGATAGACTCATGGTTCGATAGGGCTATGGATTTGTTCTCCAGGTTTCAATCATTCGTTGCTCTAATATGTTTCCCCTTTGTTTCATTGCTCTGATTCATTTGGATGCCATTGTCTTGGTCTATTACATCAGGTTTCGGGGGAAAAACTCAAAACATTTTCCTAAAAGGAATATCCTCAGTAATGGTTGAGGTTTGTCTATTGGTTTCTTGCGTTAATCCATTATCCAACTCTACCGCCTAGGCTCACTCCCTCCTGTCTTCAACTCACTCCATTATTGGTAACTTAAGCCCTACCTTTGCATCCTCTATTTGTTGCAAGTTGCTAACAATGAAGAGATTTGGCAAAGGGAACTAGCCTAAATATAGCAAGGCAAGGCCTATCTTGTTGCTCTAATTCCACTGCCAAAAACCACTCGTCTTGGAAAATTCACCAATGCATCACACGGGCACAGTTGGATGCCTTGAGATTTGCAGAGAATTACCACCTTCGATTCACCAAGGACACCAAGACTGAAATGGAGTCCATGAATTAGATAATCAATTAGAAGAGAAGGAAGCTATCTATGCTCAAATGGAGATAGAATTTAAATAATGGGTGCCACACACAGGGTTCTCTAGATCTAGAGACACCAAAGTCTTCGAGCTCATTGAGCTCTATTTTTTGAACAAGGCCTTCATCGCTTAGGTGGTGGAGGAAAGAGGACACCAACAATAGGTCATCCTGTAGAAACTAGATCTCTTGGACAAGAAATTTGAAGTTGTTTACAAAGCAGTCTATGATATAGATACTATTGTTTCAGACTCTGTAGATCCCCGGGACATTCCTAAAACGACAACAAGCCACGCCTAGGCTTCTAAGGGCACCCCCTCCAATCCCATCACGTTGGATGAAGACCCAAGAGATCAAATGAATATACAACACTAGTAGCACTCTATACTAGCTCTGTAGGGTTGACTTTTCATGTCTTTTACTCATAGGTTTACAAAGGAGTAGTACTACTYCCTTTAGATTCCTGTTATTTGTTCTATGTTGTGCTTTTATGTAGCTATGTTAAGCYACTTGTAGGCATCCAATAACTTTGAATTACTCTCAACATCATATTTCATCAAACTCATTGTCTTTTTTTAACTACTGAACTTGGTTTTCCCAAGTGGCAAGTCACACACAATCATATATGTACTCTATTGTATGACATATTAATACTAAGTTATCCAGTTTAAAAAAAAAAACTTTGTTACACAACTTTCTATGGCTTAGATAATGCAAGGTGAATCTAATTTTTTGGGAAAAAATTTACTAAACCAATATATGTTATTTTTAATTTATGTTTATTACTAAGTTAAACATTGTTTTCTTTATAATCAACTCCTTGTGAAAATAAGCTAATTGCTAGCCTAGAACAAGAAGAATCATAATAGAGACTACATTTTTAAATATTAATATCTTATTTAAATATTTCATAATATATAAAAACATTTAAACTTAAAATTGACAAGCTAATAATTTATGTGCACATAAAATATTTGTTTCTCACATAAATTAAAGGACATTAAAAATATCAAAACATCATGAATTTTTTATTTTATTTTATTTTTACTGGTTGAATCAACAACTAGTTCTAGCATGACAAGTGGTCCTGATTGATGACTTCACATAACGGAGTGCTACTGCTACCACTATAACCTCCAGGTAAGCAACCGATGACTTCACATAACATAGTGCCTTAAGAGTACACTCCATCACCCATCGCCCTACACCCCGGGGGCATCATAAATCTTTTATTAACATATAATGATGGAAGTCAAATTTCAACTTCCAACATTTCTCTGAATTCATTATAATTTCAAAGTTGGTCTGGATTTTCATTTTAATTTAGTATTTCCATATAATGAAGAAACAAAATGAGAGTTGTCAAATGTCACTCCACCATGACTAATGATTCATGGTAAATTATAATTCATTCCCCATAGATTTTGGTAGCCTTCCACAAATTTTGTTGTTATAGTGAAATATCGGTAGCCTTCCACAAATTTTGTTGTTGTAATGTAGTAGTGAATTTAGTGGAAGGTTTTGAACAGGATTGAAAAGAGTTGATACTGTATAAAAACCAAGACAACAAAGCATAAAAGATATAATGAAATAAAACAGGAAGATACAGTTAATAAAGTTAACTTTTATCTTATTTTGTATTTAATAATTTTATTAATATATATATATATATATATATATATATAATTTAAAACATATGTTTGATAATTAAAATATAAATTTTGTTTATTAATTTTTTTAAATTTTGTTAATTAAAACACTAAAAACAATACCAAAAAAAAAGAAAAAAAAGATGAACAATAACCAATCCTCAACACATTAATACCTGAAACACTGCATGCAAGCTCATAAAAATAGATTCAACACATCAATCCTTGAGACACCCATGGAATATCCAGCGGATGTTTCAAAATAAATAGCTCACTCTTCGGTGCAAATGAACACTTAAAAGAGGTGGATATATGTAGCAGTTTTAATGGCATGCATAGGAATGGGTCAAACTATTTGTAGAGAGTTGATCACATTTTATTTGATGGTAAATGGTTGAAAAGTGATTATATTTTTTGAATGATTATGAAATGTCATAATTTGAGTGGGTTTAATGGTTAAAAATATGTCTTTCCTTTTAAGAGATTACATATTCAAATCCAGAGAAAATAGAGTATGTATACCTCCAATATTTTTATTTTATTTTGTTGTAAAATTTATATCTATTATCCCAACACACACATCAATAACAATCAACTCCATAATACACCATAATATATTCCATAATACATATAAAGGATCAACAAAACTATTTTGGAAATTGTTCATAACACATGCATAAGTAGCGATCAACTCCATGATACATATGGACATGTGAAGGACAAAAAAATATTTTGGGAATTGTTAATGTTGGGTGTAATGCATAGGTCTTAATCATTTGCTCGATTTGACTCATACAGTCTACAAAAGTATACATACCCTACCCTCCTCTGGATTTGAACATATGACCTTTTAAGAGGAAACACATATTCTTAATCATTAGACCCACTCAAGCTGTATATTAGGCCTACTCAAATTGTATTGAATTTGGTTGACCTCTTAAGAATAATAATATTGAGTTTGGTTGACACATTAAATCTATAGCTTTAATAGATGAATGATTGTTGATTCTTCTTTCTCTTCGACTATTAACAATATGAATAATAGTAGTTTGGTTGACACATTAAATCTATATTCTGTATTAAGTCTATATTCTGTATTGAGTATGAATAATAGTATTGAGTTTGGTTGACACATTAAATCTATATTTTGTATTAAAAAGCTTTAATAGTTGAATGGTTGTTGATTCTTCTTTCTCTTCCGCTATTAACAATATAAATAATAGTATTGAGTTTGGTTGACACATTAAATCTATATTCTGTATTGAGTATGAATAATAGTATTGAGTTTGGATGACACATTAAATCTATATTCTGTATTGAGTTTAGATGGAGATATGTAAGGGCTGACAACTTCCCTAGATCTCAAAGAACAGAGCTAAAGAATATGTTAGTTGGCATTTTGAACTCTCTCAATTCCACGACGGTATGCCAGGATAACGCCACCAAAGATCTAATCGGTGGAGAGGTGAAACTTAATTTGTTTAGTGAGTCCAAACCCAAATTGACAAGCAGAGGACATGTCTATTCATTGTTTTTTTTTTAACCATGGGAACAGCAACCTCCCAAGAGTATATCCAACAGCCCGTAAGTCAGATATACCAATAACTTGTGACTCAGCAGGGGCGGAGACTTGTTGTTGTCCTCAATTACAAAAAGAGTAGGAACCAGCCCTATCTTAGAAGGTAAGATGCTGAAAAAACGGTCCCTAGATTTTAAGAGCTTTGACACATTTTTCGTATTGCTAATTCCTGAAGGAATTACACCTTCAAACTATTTTTGAGCTCAAGTAGGGAAAAGCGAATGTCAAGCTCGGATTTCAGCTTTTTTAGACATTCCAAAATGAAAAAACAATTTTCCAGTCAACTAGCGGCAAGAAACCTAATTTTTGGATCAGGAGGTCACATAAACAACAGAAATATATCAATTCAAAAAAACTAAAAAATGAAAGAAGTGACCAGAATAATCCAGATGAATTGCAAGTTATGATGACCTAAAGAGGGGCCTTTAATTAGAAGAACCCGTCTCCAAGATTCACTGATAATATGCATGAGAAACTCAAGATTTAAACACATTAAGAAACATTCCAATTAGAAATACAAACCCCCCAAAAAACCTGGTAACTGACAAAAATTATAGTTTTGGCTAGAAAATATGTGCAACAAAACTGCCAAGAGAAACTAGGAGTTATAGGGACAGTTCCAATCAAAATCCAAATCCACCCAGGGTGGCTTCAAAGCAGCTGGTTTCCCATAAAATGACCATCCAAAATTAGGGCATGTATGCTAATGGTAGATTAGTACAATCCACCACCACTACCAGTACATGCACTGCTTTGACCCGAGTTGTAGCCTAGATCATTCTTCCTTACCATTTCATGTTCCAAAATTTCAGAGATCTCAATGTGATTCTGCATTATATATCATTGTAGGATTACTCCTCTGCCATCACAAAAATTATATTTTTGACCAAATCAGTGGCCATCAGAAGTGTCAGGTGGCATCAACATTCGCGAAGCCCTTCTCTACTGGTTGATCTAACAAAACAAGAATACGAAAAGTGAGAAGAAATCCCAAAAATGTTGTGCAGATGAGGGCAGTTGTGCTCCAATCCATTGACATATCCCTCTCACCCTCGCGAACTCACGGGTTTGAATCTCCTAACACTTCATTACCATAGGTCATCATTGTCTCGCTACCCTAGCCTCATTCACAAATGATCGCGGTGGGAGAGATGTTGGGCCTCTTGAGGTTGGCCATGGAGAAATTGGAGGCAGTATGGGTGGAAGAGGATCAGCTAATGGTGTGCCATATGTGAGTGATAGACCACAAAACATTGGAAGGAACCACCCCCTTTAAACAAAACAATGCCTTCAATGTAATAATGTCTTATATCCAATCCTTGGTTCATGGCTTAGGTGGTTGGGTAGCATATTTGTTATCCTCCCCACCTAGGTTCAATCTTCTCAAAGTGGACATGTTGGCTTGTTGTTATAAGGCTAGAAGGGTAGAAGACCTCTAGGATAGAGGACCACTCCGGTGGGCTTTGGGATGCCTTGGTCCTTGCTAAGTCACAAGTTATTGGTATATCTAGCTTGCGCGTTGTTGGATATACTCTTGGGTTATAGTGGTAGTCGGTAAGCTTGATCGGGCCTAGCCCAGATCAAACCTACCAATTATCAACTCCCATGGTTAATAATAATAACGCCCTATATCCAACTTTTATTTATTATTCATATCTCATATATAAATCCTTTTTTTTTTCACCAAGAAAATGTCCTTTATATTATAATAAATATAAAAAGTTACCTTCAGTACACAACGACAATCAAATTCAGCAGCTTCCCAACAAAATGAAGCAGTCCCCCAAATTACTGTCACCTTACAACTTACATGCACCAAAAGCATGAACAACATCTAAACACCAAACACAAAATAAAGAAGATTAGAAAATGTCTAAGTGCCTTTCAGGACCCAAGGCACCTTCCACTATCTGATAGAAAATTCTGCCTTCCATAAGATCCAACACCTGCTTTGACATCATATCCACATCCTGATTGAATTCTCTCTATATATGGTTGTAATTGATATAAGAAAATTCCAAAATCAAGTTACGAATCCGCTCCTTCCAAAAGTGCAAACCGGTCACCTGAATGTCACTTCTATGATTCAACCAATCAATGTTGATCTTTGAATCCACCGCGACCTACAAATGATAATTATGTAATCTGATCACCATCAATAGAAGAGCCCAAACTCTCAACAATTCGCTACGAGTATTTGTGCCAGCACCACAGTTGAACCTCCACTTGTAACTGATCGACCCATTTATTTTAATCATCCCACCAACTCCACACTTCGAATTCCCACACTAAGATGCTCCATCAAACCATCCAATAGGTATATCCATCGCTAATACAAGTGATTTGATAAATATTGTTTTGGAGCTCTTAACAACCTGAAATTTCTCAAGCATAGCCAACACCCAAAAGTAAACAACTATATCAGAGACATTGCCTCCCTCAAAGATTGTTGTATTCCTGTGTAACCACAACTGCTAGCAAATAAAACATGACAACACTTTAAATCGAAGAAAACAAATCATCCAAACTCCGAAACAAACACTCAATTGCTGCAAATTCCAATCAAAACTCAATTTAAGATATGATAACACCTCTTTCCAAACCAACTGAGAAAAATGGCATCGAACCATTAAATGATAGATAGATTCGCCTCCCTGAAAACATAGCATACAAATACTAGAACCCATGCCCCCCTTCTTCTGCAAATTGTCCCAGTTTAGTACCTTATTCTCCAAAAGGAGCCAACTAAACAATTTAAGTTTGGTTGGAATATTCCAATCCCAAATTGCCCTGTGACACTACTTCACAGAACACCTCTAAGATTGGAATCATAAGGTTGCATAGGCTTCCTTAGCAGTAACCTCCCCTGAATTTACATTCCATGACCAACATAACTCATCCAGACAGTTTGATAGGTAAACACCAGATCGGTTGAGAGCCCTGATGTATACCTTCCATTCATCCTCTAAAAATCCATCAAGACCCAAATCCTCCACCGACATCCACTATGACATAACCAAACCCGACTTTGGAGGAGACACCACCTAAAAAAGATAATGGAACCCTCTATCCCATAAGCTGGAAATAAGATTCTTTGACAGCTTCAAACAAGATAACAACCCAATAATTGAATCCTCTCCAATTCTAATTGATGTACCAGCCCTAGGATTCCAAGCAAGCCAATCTGATACAATGTGAAATGATTTTAAAAGACAACACCAAGAATTCGATACTCTATAAGATTTCAGAGGGGTCCCTCTGAACCATGCATTTATAAAATAATTATGAAGATACTCATCTTTCACTACCTTGTTCCACAATCCATCTTTTGTCATGCATCTCCATACACTTTTAGTAGCTAGTGCCCGTCCAAACATATCCATATTCTTCAGTCCCCATCCTCCATAAATTTTAGGACGAGCAATCGTCTCCCAATGACAAAGATGTAAACCCTCCTTAGCCCTATTCCCAGTCCATAAAAAGCTAAAATTTTTCCTTCTAATCAAGATTAAAATTGACTTAGGAATACAAGACAATGATAACCAATAAACCAATAGACTTTCCAAAACCGATTTGGAAAGGACATATCTCCCCCTTAATGAGAGCCACCTGTAACACTAGTTCCCTATACGCTTATCAAATTTGTTTAAGAGCCATCTCAAATACTCTTTACGGTAATTGTCTGGCTTGAGATAACAACCCAGGTATCGAAAACCAATTGCCAGCTCCACAAACTGATAAGAAAATAAAGACTTAAAAGAAACAAGGTCAGCAAAGCTCAAACCATAATGAAAGGAGGATTTCTGGGTGTTTATGGAAAGTTCCGCAACATTATAAAACATGGAAAGAATCTCACCAATCACTCTCCATTCCAGCAACGAACCATTAGCCATTATCAACACATCATCAACAAACAACAAATGAATGATCTTGATAAGATTAGAAACCTTTAGGCCTCTAATACTACCCTCAACTTATGCTTGCTGCAGTAATAAACTCAACCCTTCCATGACCAAGATAAACAACAACGACGGAAGCGAGCATCCTTGACAAAGACCCCTAGCAATTTTGAAAAAATTTGTTGGACCCCCATTTATCAAGACAACAAAAGTAGTTGATGATACATGTTATCGCACAGTTTGTAGCTAGGAGTAAAGGCTATAAGGTAGAAGGCCAAACTAGCGTAACAGGAACCTATCCCACCCAATGTCACCACGATGGGTAGGTTCTTTCTCTTTAGGGAGGTTGGGCCCAGGGGAGACGTCCCCAGTGACCTGGGGTTTTGAAGAGGCAAAAGGTTAATATGATGAAGATAATTTTTCCCCCCTTTCACAGATCACCACCAATTAGAAGTTCAGGCTAAACAACCAATAATAAAGTAAAACCCAATGAAGAGTACCTGCCTGGAACAAGACAACAACAAACTGATACTTGCAAGCTTATTTCAATGAGTTAGTACTTCATATCAATCAAGAACTATCTAATATTCAATATAAGCAATTTGAAAGTAAATGTTGACGAAGTCAATGTTTACACAATAGTAATGAAAAGATAATGTCACTTTGCCAATAAATACTAGAATGATGTGGCATTCAATGTAACCAATCAACACTTTATTCAATTAATGCCTTAACCACCATTCAATTGCTCATAAAGTAAAACGTTGCTGCAATAAAGATGAAATATGCAATGAAGACGTCAACAACTTAGGGTTAGTAGGTTAGTCTAGGCTAGGGTTAGTGTAGTTAGGGTTTCAATTCAAAGGTTTGAGAGTGTTTAGATCCAATTCTACTTCAACGTTTGAGGCTTGAGATCAGTGCTTTAGGGTTTAATGGAGTCATAGGTAAAGGACGCAAAAGTTGAAGGAGGTGAGATTTTAAAGGACTAGAGGGATAAGTTTTGAAGTGCTGCTAAAGCAGGGCTTCAAAATCGTAACCCTACGGGAGAGAGGCTCACTCCGGTGCTGCTAAAGCAAGGCCTCGTGCTCTCTCCTCCTTCCCGGCAAACAACTAGCTCAAATGAAATACAAAATCAAGACAAGAGGGCTTAAAGAGGGAGAGTGTTGCTAAGGCAAGGCTCTTTCATCAAACCCTAAAAGAAAAAGACCCTAGGTGTAGATGACCTAGGCCTGGGACGTCCTCTTCCTCTTGAAGTCAAAAAGGTACGGCTAGCTAAAGGAAAGAAGAAAAAGGAGTGTAGCTATGGCTAGGCTCTCTTCTTCTCCTTCAATGGCTAAAAAGATTTTCTATCAGGGGACATGAGACAAGGACCTACTTGTGTGCTTGTCACCTAGGGTTTTTATTCATCAAATTATAAGTACATGTAAGAAAATAAGACTACAACTATTCAATCAAGAAGTTTTGCAGAAAAAATACTTATAATTCATCAAAAATAACCATGCACACCCTAGCTGTAACACCTTCCTTCAAGAAAAACACCATAGAATGCCAAAAATCTCTTCCTTCAACAAGTGCGCCTTCCTCCAATCAGCCAAATACCCAAATAGGGTGCAAAAATCAGACCTCACTAATGAGTGAGTGAATTTGTGATGATAAAATGAGAGTCAAAACCCTCAATATATAGGGTATCAATGACCTAATTTTACTTTTCAGGTCATAAAAAGGCCGACAATGCCATAATGTCAAAATCATATTGTTTTTACATTAAATGCTAAGTAAAATCCCTAATCAAGAAAAAGGTGAGACGTCAAGCCCCTCTGAGGGAGACGTTAGCCCTTTCTAGGGCCAGTGAAACATCCAGAAGCAAAACGTTAGTCCTCCTTGGGCTCTTCCAAACTGCCACACGTGCCAACGACCTCGTCCATCTGCCATATGCTCATGATGATGTCATAAGCCTCTTGGTGATGTCCTGGGTCATCTGGAGCCAACGTTCCACTGCAAGTGGGTCAATCCCCCTAGGTCCAGCTCAACCAAAGTGCCCCTGATGGAACACCCTCTTCTTCTCCGGTGCAAAGGCCCTGATCCATCTTTATTCTGTCTCTGCCCCCTGATGGGGTCTCAACATCCATTTGGTGGGCTCTTCAGACCCATGGAGGTCCGAACTGGTCATCTCCCCATGTGTACCGGTACAAATGGTACCTGTCCGTCGGGCATGGTCCTGCACATCAAAAGCTACACCCTCCATGGGCTCATCAGTCACAGGGATCATAACAATGTCAATCACATCTCATCATCAATATTATTAAACATATGCATAAAACCCCTAATACATCAGTCAATAGCTCCAAGACATTACAAAAACCTACAATACGAGATTGGAGAAAAGGCCAAGGCGTCCTATTGGGCTAGTGTCCATAAGAAAATGAAAGTTTCCAAGAAGATCTCATCCAAGCCATGTAAGTGGGTGGTGTGGTCAGGGGATTTCCAAGCATGTGGGTGCAATGATGGGAAAGGATGCAAAGGTGTTACCTGTGGGCATGTTTGTAGAAGGCGAGTTGTCCGTGTCATGCATGCAATTTTTCCAAACCCATTCTTGCCTTTATTATTTTTATTCTTTCATTTTCTTTTTTTGTTCAAAAACTAATCAGGGGACACTGCCTTGGCATGGTGACTAGAGTTGACAGCGTTACCCACAAGTACTTTCATAGAGATGAGAAGGCTAGCTCATGATGAGACCCCCTTTCCCTTGGCCATGCAACCAAAGGTCACTGCCCTGGCATGGTAACCAGATGGTGACAATGTCATACTATTAGGTACCCATGGAACTAATAGGTTGACTCGTGATGAGACCCCCTATCCTCTGAGTAGGTCTAGTTTTTGTTATTTTTTGGGTCCCTCTTGTTTCTTGCTGAGAGGCTTTTTACTGCTTTCTCAAGGATCCCTGGGTGAAGCATATTGAGGTTTTATTTCTAGGTTTTTGTCTTTTACCAACTGCTTTTACCTTCTGGACCTTTAGCCCCTTCTTCCCACGAGATAAGGTGCAATCCTGTAAATAGGTCAACCCAATGCCCGGACAAGGGGAGTGGGATAAATAAGCAGGAGATAAGATGAAACAGTGGTGGTATGATGGGAGTGGACGATGGCTTTTCAGAAATTCCCCCAGTGGCAAACCAAAACCTATGGGCACATGCTTGCTAGGGAACCCTGTCAATTCCCCCAAGCATGGTCAAGTGGGAAAATGTAAGATCCAAGCAATTGTTAGAGATAAAAGGAATCAAATGCATATATTTAAAGGTTTTAATGATCAAAAGTGACACATACCATGATACCTAGACCAATTACTTCATGGAGCAAGAACCTCTTCTGATACAGGACCAAGCCGATGGTGATGGATGCTGCTGTTGCTGACAAGACAAAGCTGGTGGAAGAAGAAAAGGATGGGCCCTCTAGCGCAATTCTCAGGTCAATCCTGCTCTCGGTACTCCATGTCTAGGACCTGCGGGCCTTGAGACATGATCTCCTAGTTATCCCTAAAAAGCGGGGATAACAATACACATTCGAGAATCCAATTTGTAACCTGATGACCCAAACTAGTCTAAAGCAACACCATCCAAAGAAAATCCCAATTTATACAATCATAAGCTCTATGAAGATCCAATTTAAGTACCAAAGCTTTGATCTTCTTTGAATTTATGCTATGAAGACATTCTTGAGCCACCCCCACAACATCCAAAATATGTCTATCCAGAAGAAAACCAAATTGGTCAATAGAAAGCACCTTTGATAACACAGGTCACAACCTGTTAGCAATGATTTTAGTAATAATTTTATAAATGAGATTGCATAAATCAATTGGTCTATAATCACTGAATCCTGAAGGTTTATCACACTTTGGGATAAGAGTGATAAACGTATAATTTAAAGAACCCGACATAGATCCCTGCCTCCTAGATTCTTCTATAGTCTCCAAAATGTCTTTGCCAACCAACTCGAAAAAATTTAGGAAAAATTCAACAGTCCACCCATCTGGGCCCGAACTCTTATCCTTTGAGAAACCTTCTAGTACCTTTTTTTATTTCCCCCAAACTAATATCACTCCCTATATCTCGCACTTCATCCTCCAAAAATAGTATGGGAAACAATTGAACTACCTTCAGCTGATCTACAATATTACAATTACTCGGATCTGCAAAAAAGGAGCCGAAATCTCTAATTGTAGCTACCTCAATCTCCTATTGACCTATAAATATAGAACCATCTTCACCCAACACCTCCCAGATGGAATTCTTGTTCCTTCTATGCTCTGCAAATTTATGATTTTAATTTTTATTTTTGTCACCCTGCTTAAGCCAGATGGCCTGATTTTTTTTCCTCCAAGACTCTTCCTCAATTGAAAGAAGTTTCATCTTTTTGTCCTATAAAGTGTGAAAAAGGGACTGATCACTGTGAGACCACACCCCATCAACCACATCCCTAAAGGCAACCTCTAAATCATCTTCGATTTTAACCAATTCTTCCTTGAGAAGCTTTTTATGCTTACTTTTCCACTCAATGACAACATATTTTAATGGTTTTAACTCCCAAACAAGACGTCTCATAGGAGACACTTCCTCTACCACAGTGAAAAAAAGCCAAAGATTTTTCACCAATTGCACAAAATCCTACTCATCAAGCCAAACAAGATTAAATTTCAAGAATTGAGTGATATGAGATATAAGAATTGACCACCCAAGATCAATAATGCTCTACAGAAGCAACAAAATATTTCATCATATAGAATCGATCTGATCTCTTAGCCACTCCTTCATCTCCACATCTGACATTGCGTTAAGTCGGTGCTAAAGAAATCGGCTCAATATCCACAAGTCCATGATTATGAAACCCTCCATGGAAAAACCCTGCCAATGGATCTAGCCGAGCATGCTTGCCCCAGACTTCTCTTGAGGAAATAGTAAAGTTTAAGTCCCCATAAATAATTAAATTGTTTTCATCTAAAATGTTGCTTCCAGCTACCAAGTCTCATAAAACGTTTCTATCAGCATATGGCCCATAACAATTCAAAATTTTCACAGCTAAGTTACCCCTCTTGAATCAAACCCTCCAGCAGAATACCTGTAGGGGTCACATAAGGAGAAAAATCAACTCAAAGAGGATTCCAAGTGTAGCGTGCATTTAACCAGGTTCACCCAACCTCTTATTTTTGCACTTCATTACATGGATTTAAAATAAAATACATTTAACCAGAATTAAACACACTTAATTCGCAGAGTAAAATATATAAGTTAATGTTACCATTAACAAACCATAGCATGCAACAATATTTTATTTACACACAGCGGAAAACATGATAATATATATATATATATATATCACAGGCAAAACATGTTCAAAACATAATTCAAAATACTTATCTTTTAACGGCTGTAGAAATCACCAACCGAGTGCAGGCCTTCCACGAACCTCCCAGCCTTAGAACACACTGTTCATCAGCTCAACAGTGGGTCACCCCCGAGCTGGGACCGAGCTCCACCCCAAGGCAAGGAATCTAGACTCAGGCTGAGGTTACAGGGAAGACAACACAAAAATATCTGGAAGGATTCTTCCCAAAGATGCCATCTTACGCCCACTACTACTAGACCCTCATTCCCCACATGCCTGTTCCGCCCGGGAGTATACACCTTCACACGCACAGTCCATCGGTGCTAACCTCCCCTTCTGGGCCTCGGCAACAGGCCGGATCAGGAAGTCTCAGAGTCCGTAGCTGGTGTTGGACACTCTTTGGAAGACACACTTCCCAGCAAACTCTTTCACCTGGAAAGAGTTGCTCGTAGGCCTGACAACCTGCCTCTTTGAACCACGGTCACCTCCCTCACCTGGAGAGAGATTACACACAGGCTAAGCACGAATTCACACTGGCCAGTAAGCCATGCGCAGTCCAGCACTGCGTGGCCACAACATCCAACTGGGAAACAAACATGGGCTTTCCAAACAGGCTCAGCAATCACGGATAGAATCACGGGTTCGGTTTCGGGATTTCACCAGGTGTACAAAAATTCCACTCACAGGCTTGACGGTTCAGAACAGTGTGTACGGTTCAGAAGATGCACGAGGTATCTCTGCAAAGGTTCGACCCATTCACCCTCAGACAGTCCCCCCCGGTCGAATCGAGGAGGAACCTACGCCGCAATTGACGGGTATGGGAGCGGAACCCCAACACGGCTTGCTTCGACAGTTTTAACCACATGCACATGGGTTGACACTTGTCACCCATGAAGCTCATTCCTTCACATTTGGAAGTCACTCGTCCTTCCAAAGGACTTAGGGTAAAATAATATGCACATGGCTCTTTTTGGAAATAATATTAAAATATTAATCCAGGCCTAAACCCCCTAGGCTTAGCCCCTAGGTTCAACACCCAACCCCTTTTCCCCACCTTCTAGCCCTTAATCCCTTG
>JASDQU010029818.1:21406-36663 GCA_032191745.1 Picea mariana | reverse complement strand
GGAACAAGCCACAATTGATTGAATTATGGACACGTAGATCAAGAACACCCTCCAGTAGAGGATCCAGCTATATCGAGTTGTCAAAGCAGGCCAACTCCTTCATCGGGGCAAGTGGCTCACGAGGGACCAAGTTCAACAAAAGTTTCCTCATCTCATGGAGGAACTCAATGCAATGGGGGCCATTGCTTCCTAAGGGGGGAGGAATGATCAGGTGGATATTGGTATCCACCCTCTTATTCCACTTGGACCCCCACCATTGTTTCTTTTGGCAATTTTTCGGGTCCTGGACTTTCAGAGCCGTTTTGAGTCCCTAAATAACATTCTTTGGGCATGGTCCGGTCGGCAAATATTAGTCTATTCCAAACCATAATATTTTTTTTCATTGTTTGTAGTCCTCAGATATATCTTTCTAACAATGTATCATATGTGTCAAACAAAGATAGTATGAAAAAGTTACGACCCCCGAAAATCGATGTACCAATTTACCTTGACGGGGCCCATATTCTGGTATTTCAACTCCTAGGGTTAGGTTTTTGGATATTTAGGGTTTACATTGTTTTTAAATAACATATAGGCCTTCAAGCCTCATTGTAACTAAGAATTCAGAGGCCTGTAGCCACCACATCTCTTCTCATAGATAAGCTACCAGCACCCTATCTAGTTTGTCTGTAAACAAATTTTAGTTCTTTGATATTAATGAAATGAAGTGTTATTTCCGTTGCATATTTATATTCATGGTTATTTATGTATTCTGTTGCATTCCTACATAAATTTGGATCACCTAACCTAATTGATTATGTCTCGTTCATTCTTCGGGTAAGACTTCTTCTCTTCCGGGAAGATGAAAATGATAGCGCACAAGACTACATATGTACCCTTTTGTTGGTAATCTGAGAAGGACCCTGGTTTGATCAACTATGTGTCAATAGGTATATTATTAAAATGATAGAATATTTGACGAGATGGGCTGAAGAAGCACCAGTGAAGGATTACAATGCATTTTTTATTCGAACAAGTAGTCACAAGATTTGGATTCCCTAGAGTTCTGATGAGTGATTAGGGGACTCATTTTATCAATAGTACTATCCAGGAATGACTGAAGAATTTGAGATACATCATCAGAAGAGTACTCCATACCATCCTCAGGACAATGGGATAGTGGAAGCATTTAACAAGATATTGGAGAATTCCTTAACCAAGATTTGCAATGTGAACAGTGATGGTTGGGATTTGAAGATACTAGCAGTGTTATGGGCCTATAGAACTACATGCAAGAAAATCACAGGGAAGAAACCTTTTAGATTGGTATATGGAAAGGATGCAGTAGTTCCTTTAGAGTATTTGATACATAGTTTGGGCATTGTAGAAATTACAGACATGACAGAAAGAGGCGCAACTCAAGAAAGATTGGCACAACTCACAGAATTAAAAGAAGACGAGATTGTAACTAGTTTTGATCATGAGGTACAGAAAGCAAAGGACAAATCTTGGCATGACAGACACATCAAGAATAATAAATTCAAATAAGGAGATATGGTTCTCCTCTATGACAATAAATATTTGCATCACTCAGGGAAGTTCAAGATGCATTGGATAGGGCCATATGAGATAAATTTTGTCACCTATGGAGGTGTTGTGCCATCGCAGGATTTAGCAGGCAAGGAGATTCAAGGATTGGTGAATGGTAGTCAACTGAAACTGTATAGGGATAGTCGACCTACTAACAATCAGTAGATGTCATGCAGAAAATTAGAGTTGTACATAATGTATATAGTAGGAGGAAAAGAAGACAAAGAATAAAAAAATGAGTAAAAGAAGAAAAAGAAAAGAAAAATTAGAAAAACGAAGAAAAAACTGGAAAAAAGAAGAAAAAGACAAAAATAAGTTAATAGATAGATAAATGGTAGACAAACAGTTGGAAGATACAGTGCATAATAGAGAGCAAATTGGCGAGACATAATTAAAGACATTGTGTGCATGACAAATTTGACAAAATGAAAACACAACGCAACGAGGATGAAAATCAGTCAGAAAAACAAAGATGATGAATGAAAAAGTGGAATGCGACAAAGAATTTATGACAACATTTATAAAAGGGGGAAAACATGAAAAGGTAAACACTTAGTGTGATTTTGAGAAAACATGAGAAAAGGAGCGAACGGGTTGTGATTGTGTGAGAAATTGTGAAGAGTCGAACTGAGATTTAACACAAATTTTACCCAAGCTAGAACAATGACACCACTAAAGTTCGAAGCACCCAACCATTTCACAAGAAGGAAAATAAGGGCCAAAAAACTGATGGAGGATGTGATAGGGGTGGTAGATGTGGATGAGATACCATCACTAGAATGTGAGTCAACTAGTCCGATGATGGTCAAGGAGCAAAACCCAGAGGAAGAAGAAACATAAGTAAACAAGGTTGAAGAAGGCTAAAACCCTAGTGAAGAAGAAAACTCAAACACAACAAAACCAAGAGAGGGGCATCCACATGGAGAAAAAAAGGAAGAAGATGATGAAGAAACAGAATCAGATGAAACCAAGGAAACACAAAACATTAGGGAAGAACAACAGGAAAATGATGCAGATTAGGACACAGAGAAAGAAATATAGAATGAGATAACAAGTCCATCAAAGAGGAAAAGAAGTCCAACAGTAACAGTAGTGTGCACACAAAAGCAAGTTTCGCTCTCATTGACCCAAATTCTAGAATCGGTAATAGTTGTAGAGGATATGATAGGATTTTTTCCTAAACTGAAGTATGCAGATCATGATGTCACATAGGTGGCTAAGTTTCTTGAGCTTGCGCAGGAAATTTATATGGAGAAAAAAGGGGTTAGTGCATTAGGAATTCCAATATTAGAACCCAAACAATGGATTACAGGATTGTACAATTCAGGCATCATGAATTTGTCAGAAATCCCTCACTTTGGAAGGGGGAAGGATGTCAATTCCTACATCAAAACATTACTGGCAAGAGTACATGGAGGATTTTTTTGGATGGACAGACCTATCCCAATTGATGTAGATCTTATTGAAAATATTATAGGGCTTCCAACAGATGGGGTGAATCCATAGCAGTATTTAGATGATAAGATGAAGGAAAATACCATTGCAGAAGAAGTAAAATCTCAATTTGGCACTGACAGGGGAAGAAGAGTTATGATTATCAAAAATATAAATGATCCAGAAACAAGATTTGAAACAAAGTTAATGGCTTGCAAGTTATTAAGAAAATGTCACAAGGAAGAGGCACCAACAAGAGTGGCAGTAGCAGTCACGTAGTGTGTGAAGGGGACAATACTTAGTTGGGAACCATACTTGCTCAACCTATTTTTGGAGGATTTTCGAGATGCACAGGATTCTGTGACATAGTTCCATTATTATTGGTTTCTTATTTTGATAGCTTTAGTGGCATGGGAAGAACCAAAATAATCATCCTTTTATGACATGAGAGGAAGGTGTTGTACAACAAGGTATATAACCCTATGGCACAATGCAGATCCTAAGCAGAGGAAAGATAATACTAGAATTTTTTGCATGTATCTTGAGGAGATGTAGGAAAATATAGAAGACACATGGAGGATCTCACCATAAGTGGTGAAGGAGAACATAGGGATATAAAATTTCAAAGCATATAGACATAATATGTGGATACAAGCAAGGAGATACCCAAATAATAAATGGTTGAAGATGCAGTATTGTATCACAATAGAAGATGTACAATGGGTGATAAGGTAATGGTTGAATTAGTGGAAGGTACCAGTGGTTGACAAGAAAGGAACAAAGGGTAAGGAACCAACAAGAATTGGAAAATCAAGTAGTACAACAACAAATACCAGGAAAGCATTAGAGTCCACTCAACCAACATAAAGTAGGTAAATAGTAAAGAAGCATAGGAAGAAGGAAATAATACCTAGGGCATGAGTACTAGAAACTGAGCACGCAGAAGGAACAAATGAGGAAGCTTTGAAAAAGGATAACATATTCAGCCAAGAGAAATAAAGTGGATACCTATCAGATGCAAAGAACCCCATGTAGACAAAGACAACACCAAAGACAAGATCAATGAAGAAGTTAGGAGGACAACGCAAGAAGATGAGGGCGCACAGGGAGACCCCTCAGCTTACAATAACTAAGGATGATGCAGAATTGGTGGTCGACAAAGTGTGGGATCGAGGAGAAGAAGCACTATATGTCGTGGATTCACAAAGAGAAGAATTAATGAAAATTTTGATGGAGGTTAAGGAAGTTTTAGAAATATTTAATATCAATGTAGCACAACAAAAGGGCACAACACAGCAAGAGAAAACTCATGAAGAAAAGGAGACAGTATCGACATAAACAATGGGAAGTGAGACTTTCCAAATCAACCAAGGTATTCTACAAATATACAACAACATAACACATAAACCCTTGAAGGTAATAAAGCATTTGGACTTGGTGTTTTCCAAGATTCCAACCAAGACATTATACAAGTTGAAAATTAGTGTAGCGAATGAAGTTCAATCAAGGGCCAGGATAGATGCCACAAACTTAGAGATAGCCAAGTAGGCAAAGAAGATACTAGAGATATTCCTCAACCAAGTGCATTTGGAAAGGGATGAAGAAAAACAATGCGCAGAGAAATAATAACAAAGGCTTGAGGAAGTATTTAAAACTATCACAGACAATGCACAGGCAGAGGAGTTAAACACAGAAGAGAATATCCAAAATATAGTGCATGCTATTGAAGGTTACAGACAAGAAATCACATACTTGGTAGAGAAGGTGATCCCTAACACTCCACTAGAGATTAAAGCACAAAGGGAACAATTGGTTGTAGAACACACAAAAAACATTGAAGGGGAGATTAATAGAGTGGAAAAATTGTATAACAGTACAATGTAGATATGGAAATAATTGAAAGAATATGGAAAGATTCAAGAATTATACCAAGAGGAGGGAAACATAAAAATTACAACATGTGATTTGAATCAAAAGTAGAAGATGATAAGCATAACAGACAGGATGAAGAGTACACAGGAGATGAAGAACATGTAGGAAGAATTGAAGAATGTACAAGCAAAGAAACAATTGTGACGGTATCAATTGGAGCCATTGTAGGAAGGGGAAGAAATGATTATTAAAGAGTTGGAAGTAGCAAAGGGAAATATAGAGAAACTACACTTGGAGAGTGTAGAAATGTTGAAGGAGAAATAACAAGCATAGTTGGTAGAAAGTATTGCAGAAAGGAGTGCATAGGAACAATCACAAGTAGAAGAGTTGACAGGCAGATTTTAGACATTGAAGAAGTCAATGCAGGAGGAAAACATTGTCTGATTGGCTCGGGACGAGCCACTAGTAAGTGTTGGGAGCCTGTTGGAGCAGTCTATTTTGGGGAAATGCGCAAAAATTTTGGAGGATAGTTGGAGAATGCACTAGGAAAGAAGGAAAAGCAGCGTGCCAGGAAAGAAGGAAAAGAAATGCATCGGGAAATAAGGAAAAATAGCATGCCATGAAAGAAGGAAAAGCAGTGTGCCATGAAAGAAGGAAAAGTAGTGCGAGGAAAGAGGAAAGTCAAAGGCATAAGAAGGGACAACATGATGAGGGAACGGTTGGATCGAGAACCAACCGCACACAGGAGGTTGATAATGTGGACAAACATAATCCACTTAGGGTTAGTGTTTTGGTCATAAATGTAATGGGTCTATCCCACTTTTGATAGTATAAATATATGATGTATGAGTTACCTGGAGATATCGTTTTTGGTAAGAAGTATTGAAGTACCTTTGAGAACTTTTATGATTTTTGAGCTAGTCTTTGTTGATTTTTTAGGTCGAGAGTTGTGGAGATCATGTGAGTCTATTTTTGAGTTGTATCTAAGGGTCAGGTCGCAATATTTGGAGCTTGGTGTGACACTGGTCAGCCTCACCATCACCATAATTTTGATGTAATGTGTGCAACGCGGAGAATTGAATATGAATAATAAAGAAGATAAATCTTTGTAAAATACTGTGTCAATGTGTGGAATTTGTTCTTTATTATTTTCAATGTATTTTATGATGAATAAATGGATAGATTAATGAAAATGTTAAGATTAATTTGCAGTGAGCACTAGAATAGTTATGTTATTTTTTTCATAATGAATGTTAAAGGTTAAATGAATGGTAGATATGAATGATGATATGGGAGAACGAGGAATAGTGAAGTATAAATAGGTCTAACATCCCCATGAGCATAATCCCTTCCACGATTATAGACATTTGGGTCATGCAATCACCCATAAGACATCTCGGGTGAGACTGTGTTGTGCACTCTATGCACAGTGTTTCCTTTTGGTCTCTAGAAGGGCTGATGGTTTCTACGGTTTTGTTGGAGAACTAAGGTAGAACCCAGGTCATCCCATACATCCAACAGGTGTGAAGCCAGTGGTGATTTTGATTGTTTTATGATATGACCATAGTGTGGAAAATAACATGTGGTGCCAAATGGTTTTGTGTTTGTTCATCGTTCACTGCAACATGGTTTTGAGAACTTTGTTGAAGGCCTCTACCTGTCCATTGTACTGGTGGTAGTATGGTGAAGAAAACTCATGAGTAAATTATAAATTCGAGGATAACTTTGGAAATAATTTGTTTTCAAAATGTTTGCCATGGTGTGAGACTAACTGTAAGGGAACTCCAAAGCATGAAATGACATGGTTGAAAAATAAGCGGGCAGCGGTGTCTACCATGTTGTTGAAGGCAGGCATGGATTCGGCCCATTTGGTAAAATAATCAACTTTTGTGTCAATGTACTTGTGGCCATTGCTAGAAGGATAGTTTCATGTCATGAATTCGATGCCCCATTTGAAAAAGGGGTTGCCTGCAATAACTGGGTGTAAAGGTGTTGGTAGGGAACATGCTTTATGCATATAGACTTGGCACTTCGTGCATCTCTTGATTGCATGAATACAATGATTAAAGAGGGTGGACCATAAGTACTCGACCCTGATAAATTTATGGGTGATGGACATACCCGAGAGGTGTCCACCAAAAGCACCATTGTGACAACCATTTAAGACTTGCTATGCCTCATCGAGGGTGAAACAGTGATGGAGGATAATATCCACTCCTTGTTGATATAAGACATCTTCGAAGAGGAATATCACAGAGCTTCGTGGTGGATACGAGGGCAATCATATCGAGAGAGATGTGGACCAATGTTTTGAGTGCACAAGTAGATGAGGATGTCACCATCCATGGTTCGTTAGAGGATATGATGAATAAATGTTCATTGGGGAAATTCTCATTGACTGGAGTGTCGTAGGTGGTGAAAGGTAAATTGATAATGAATTTTGAAAGGGCGAGTGCTTTCTTTCTCTTACGAGTGGTGAAATATAAGTTGTACTCCTGCATAATCACAATCCACTTAATGAATTTCCCATTGATCTAACACCAACTGAGTAAGTATTGCATGGGGTTTGATTTTGAAATGACTATAGTGGTTCAAAGAAAAATGTAGTGGTGCAGCTTTTGCACTGCTAGGACACAACTAGGGTAATTTTTTCTTCATGGTTTTACTTAAGAGGTGGTCATGAAGGATTTTACTAATATATTAAATGACATGTTCGTGCCTGTATTCACCTTGTTGGGAAAGGACTCGTGCACCTGATACCTATGAGGTGGAAAGGTACAGGATGTAGTATTTTTCAAATTTAGGGGGATTGATCAAAGGGGATTGAGACAAAGTTGTTTTAATGCCTCAAAATATTTTTGAGGTTGTTGATCCCATAGAAATCATATGTCTTGTAATAACATGTGTAAGAATCCATGAATGCATGTTGCATAATCAGGGACAAAGCGATGCAAGAAGTCAGTTTTTCCTTGAAGGGTTTGTATTTGGCACAAGTTTTTTGGAGGGGAGATGGAACCGATGGCTTGGAATTTGAGAGGGTCCACAATGATGCCCTATTTGGATACTATGAATAAGATTAATCACATGATGATGACGCAAAAAACACACTTAAGGGGGTTTAGATGAATTTTGTATTGATGACATCTTCATAAGATGATTTGTAGATATTCTAGGTGTTGGGGTCATTTCTTGGAGTGAGTTGTGAGATCATTCAAGTATACGGGAATAAGGTGGAAAAGGTAGAGAAATACATAAGTCATTTCCCATTGAAAAGTGGCTCCAGTTTTTTTGAATTCGAAGGGAATGACGCGATATGTGAAGGTTCCCTAAGGGGCAGTGAATGTTGTCTTATACTTATCGGCATGGCACACTTGAATTTGGTTGTAGCCAAAAAATTTGTGCATGAATGAAAGTGCTTCATGGCTAGTGTTGTTAAGCCCTAGAAAAATTCCCATGATATGTATAAAACCCCTTATTATACCCTATATAGTGAATTTTTAAATTTCTAGTAGGTCGGTTAGAACCCTTCTTTGCACCCTTTCATTGTAATTGTAACCCCTTGTCTCCTATATGTATATATATATATAATCTCATATTGTGTTCAAGTTTATATACTGTAAAGGAGGTTTCTCCCTCGAAGTGGACTAAATTTTATTGATTTCTTATCATTTTTAAGGCGTTGGGTCATAACATTTGGTATCAGAGCTCAAGGTCTTGGGGTTTCGCTGCTACATCTGAGACACCTTGGAATTTTCGCTATAAATATTTTTCTACGCCATTTAAGAAGAACCCCCTTGTAGGATATTTATCATTCGGATCAAGGTATGTGGGGTTAAAATTTCATCTCCTGAGGCCTTACACGTTCGAAGATATATCCTGTGTAAGACAGGGTTTTGGAATCATCCTAAATTTAGTCATCGCAAAAGTTTACCTATAAATATTTTATGTATCATTTCAAACCCTGAAATCCGGATCATATTCATAGAAATTATCAAGGTATATTTGATAAAAATTTCAGCTTCTGGGTCATCCTACTTTTGTAGATACACCCAATGGAAGATAGGGTATTTGACTAATCCTATTGACTAGTCTCAAATAAGTGTTCCGGGTAAAACAATCATAACTTATTCCTAGAGTATCCAAATTGAGTGAGACCAGTTGCCTTGGATATTGGACAATCTTTAGTATCTCTGGTACAAATTTCATAATTTTACATCAATTGTTTTGTGTGGGGCATGCTATACAAGTGAGATCTCTTGGAAATGACAAAAATCAACAAGGTGTGGAGAAATTACCATAACTTCCACTTGGAACATCCAATTTTGGTCAGACCTATGGCATTGGAGAAAAGAAATTTTAGATTACTACGGGTCGAAACTGTAGACTCAGAAGGACCAAAATTTTAGAGATACACTAGAAGAAAGGCCAGTCAAGAGGAGAAACTCCAAATTAAGGTTGTTAAAGGTACATAACTTACAATTGGCATAATTATTTTGGAATATTTGTTTCAGGTGATTTAAAATTTGTGATATATATAGAATAGAAGAGTATTATTATTATTACTCCATATCGGTCCCAAAAAGTTGACAACACCTATTAAACCTCTAGAAGTCTCATCTATGACTCAAGAATAAAATGAGGACATACAAAAAAAGTTGTCCAAATTGGAGGAACAAATTCAGAATGTGAGTGAAAAGTCTAATAATTGGGTAAACTGACAAAGACAAATTCAAGTAATGGAAGGGAATATGGTTGGCATGGAAAACAATATGTAGGGTATAAAAAAAAGATGGATGATATGGAAAATAAGATGCAAGAAAATAAGAATGACATAAAAAAAGAAATAAAAAATTCCATGAAGGAAATGCAAAATATGTCTTCCCTAATATCTCAAGCTATAGATGGGAGATTCCTAAAGGAGAAATAAAAATGGAATGGAATCATGAAAATAAACGTAGTACTCATGTTGAACAAACTACCAATAATAAGCCATTTAGTGAATCTAACTCTAATTGTGGAGTTAATTCTAGTGGGGGTCCTAAATTCAACTTTCCCAAAATTGAATTAAATAAGTTTGATGGTACTGAGGTATTTACTTGGGTAAACCAAATAGAGAAATATTTTGAACTACATAATATTGTTGATGATAAGAAAAGGATTCACATAGAGACCTTTAACTTTGAGATAAAAATGTATCAATGGTATCAATGGATAGTGAAAAGGCATCCCCCTTTATATCACTACACTTGGGGTTTATTTACAAGATACTTAGAAGAACAATATGGGAAAGCTTGGGAACAAGACTACTTCATTCAATTGACAAGAATCAAACAGTTAGGTGATATTGAAGAATATAATTCAGAATTCTTGGTACTAGCCACAAGGGTGGATAACCTAAGTGATGAAAACTTGATGGAATCTTCCATGGGTGGATTAAAAGAAGACATTAAACATGAACTTTTCTTAAGACAACCTACAAGTATTATGGAAGATATGAAAAATTCTCGTCATATTCATGTCAAAAATAAGGCTACACACAAGTATAGGATTGGAGGAAAAGATCATTTTGGGGATCATAAGACAACCATATCTCAAACAACAAGGTTGACACCTCAACAAATGGATGAAAGGAGAGCAAAAGGACTATGTTTCAATTATGTCAGCAAGTATAGTAAATGGCATAAATGCGGTGAGACAAAATTATTCTACATAGACTGTGAAGAGGAAGAAGATATTTTACCTAAACTAATAAGGTTGACACCTAAACAAATGGATGAAACAAGAGAAAACGGACTATGTTTCAATTGTGACAGCAAGTACAATAAGGGGCATAAATGCGATGAAAATAAATTATTCTACATAGACTGTGAAGAGGAAGAATATCAAGAATTGGAACCATCACAAGACCCAAATCTAGAAGAGACTACTCCAACAATAACTTGTCATTCTTTGGTCAGTATCACTACTCCACAAACCCTCAAGATACAAGGATACATCAAAAAGAAAAAGGTAACAATATTGATTGATTCAGGTAGCACCCATAATTTCATCAATTACAAATTAGCAAAAGATCTCAATTGTTTTGTATATCCTGCACCAGAGTTTCAAGTAATGATTGCAGATGGAGGTACCATAAATTTTTGGAAATGCCATAGTATTAAGCTCAACATGGGGGAGTATTTTCTGGATAGCCCCATGATTTCCATCCAAATGGGGGGTGCTGATGTTGTATTAGGGGTCCAATGGTTGCAATCACTGGGAATAGTGGCCTTTGATTTTCAAAATATTTTTATGATATTTTCCTCAAATGACAAGGAAATTGAGCTTAGAGGTATCCAAGGGAAACCCTCTAAAGTGATAAGCTCTAATAGCATGGAAAAACTACTCAAAAGGGGACACCAGGGTGTCATTTCACAGTTGTGATCACTTGACGTTCAAACATCTATGGCCCCAGCACCATCAGATCTCCAAATAATTATCAATAATCATTCTAGGGTATTTGTTGAAATGCCTAAGGGTATTCCACCTACCCAAGACCATGACCATGCTATTCATTTTCATCCAGGAAGTGTACCACCTAATATTAGGCCTTACAGGTATCTATATGCACAGATGAGTGAGATTGAATGCATGATCCAAGAAATGTTAAAGGCTGGGATCATTCAACATAGCCAAATTTCTTTCTCTTCACCAGTGGTGTTGGTTACAAAAAAATACGACTCATGGCTTATGTGTCCAAATTATAGACAACTCAACAAAATGACCATCAAATATAAGTTTCCTATTCCTGTCATTGATGAATTATTAGATGAATTACATGGAGCAAAATTCTTTACTAAGTTGGATCTTCGTTCGAGATATCATCAAATCTGAATGAGACAGGAAGAAATTCACAGCTGTTAGAACACATGAAAGTCATTATGAATTTTTGGTTATGCCATTTGGATTGACTAATGCACCATCAATATTTCAAAGCTTGATGAATTCTATTTTCAATCCCTTCCTTAGAAAATTTGTGTTAGTATTTTTTGATGACATACTAATCTACAACAAATCTTGGGAAGAGTATGTACAACATGTTGACAAAGTATTACAATTATTGGAAGAGCAACAACTTTATTCAAATCCTTCTAAGTGTTACTTTGGGGTTCAAGAAGTGGAATATCTGGGTCATATTGTATCTCATGAAGGTGTAAAAGTGGACCCTAACAAAATTAAAACTATAAGGGAATGGCCAATTCCCAAAACTTTGAAGAAACTTAGAGGATTCTTAGGATTGACATGCTATTACTGTAAGTTTGTCAAGAACTATGGTCAAATAGCAGCACCTCTAACATTATTATTAAAGAAGGAAGCATTTTCTTGGAAAGAAGAAGCAACCAAATCTTTTGAAAAACTTAAGGAGGCTATGTGTACAACTCTCATCTTGACCACACCTGACTTCACAAAAAAAATTATTGTGGAGTGTGATGCCTCAGGCCATGGAATTGGTGCAGTTTTAATGCAGGAAGGAAGGCCCATTACCTTTGAAAGAAGACAAATTAAAGGGAAAAAATTAGTCAAACCCATTTATAAAAAAGAAATGTTAGCCATAATACATGCAGTTCAGAAATGGAACCCCTACCTAATAGGAAAACACTTCAAGGTCAAAACATATCATGACAGTTTGAAGTACTTTTTGGAGCAATGATTATCTTCAGAAGAGCAACAAAAATGGGTTACAAAGATGTTGGGTTATGACTTTGAAACTATATACAAAAAAGGAAAACATAATGTTGTGGCAAATTCCCTTTCCAAGAAAGAAGAAGAAACAGAAGGTTCATTATGTGTTATTTCTATTCCAAAATTGGATTGGGTGGAAGAAGCAAGGATAGAATGGAATCAAGATCAAGAGGTATGCAATATCATTCAAAAACTACATGAAGACCCCAGTTCAGTAGAAACGTTTATATGGAAGAATGATTTTCTATGGTATCATGTTTGTCTATACTTATGTAATAATTCCCAACTCAAACAGAAGATCCTTCTAGAATTGCACACTTCTCCTATAGGGGGACATTCAAGATTCTTGAAAGCATACCACAGGGTCAAGAACAGTTTTTTCTGAGAAGGTCTTAAAAATGATGTTCAAAATTTTGTCTCAAAATGTTTGGTCTGCCAATAGAATAAGGGAGAGAAAATCAAGACTCCAGGTCTCCTACAACCATTAGCTATACCAAGCTAGCGTTGGGAAGAAGTTTCCATGGATTTTATTACAGGTTTACCAAAATCAAAAGGAAAGACCATCATCATGGTAGTAGTGGATCGACTAACAAAGTATGCCCATTTTTTCTCTCTTTCACGTCCTTTTAAAGAAAGCATAGTAGCAACAACATTCATGGAAACAGTTCAAAAACTACATGGAGTCCCCAAGATTATTGTAAGTGACAGAGACCCAATTTTCACGATAAATTTTTGGACTGAATTATTTTCTTGTTTTGGAACTCAATTGGCTCATAGTTCATCTTACCACCCTCAATCTGATGGGAAAATTGAGATTGTGAATAAATGTCTAGAAGGATATCTTCGTTGCTTTGCATCCAATAAGCAGACAAAATGGGTCAAGTGGTTGCCCTTAGTAGAATGGTCGTACAACACATCCTTCCATACTTAATAAAAAATGTCCCCATTTTTGGCACTTTATGGATATCATCCTCCATCCATCCATCCTAAAACTGTTGAAGGACAACTTGGTTATGGCACAAAATAGGATGAAACAACAACCAGATCAACATCACAGGGAAAGGGAAATTGAGGTGGGGGATTGGGTATTTCTAAGGATACAACCATACAAACAAATGTCCCTAACACAACAAAAGAAGGACAATAAACTAGCACCCAAATATTATGGCCCCTATAAGGCTTTGCAAAGGATTTTAACTATGGCTTACAAATTGGAGTTGCCTCCATATTCATGTGTACATCCAATATTCCATGTTTCTTGCTTAAATAAGGTCATTGGCAACAAGATCCCAGTCCAAAAAAGTTTACCAGAGCTAAATGAAGAAGGAAAAATCATACTAGAGCCAAAAACAATCCTTGAAACAAGAATTAAGAAGATGAGAAATAAAGCAATTACATAATACCTCGTCAAATGGAAGAATCTACTAGTGGAAGAGGCAACATGGGAAGATGAGTTCTTCATGCAAAAGCATCTGTGGTTAGACAAGTGTTGAGGAAAACACTTGTTTGAAGGGGACGGGAATGTTAATCCCTAGACAAAGCCCCATGATATGTATAGATTCCCTTATTATTCCCTAGATAGTGAATTATTACATTTCTAGTAGGTCGACTAGAACCATTCTTTGCACCCTTTCATTGTAATTGTAACCCCTTGTCTCCTATATATATATCAAGGATATCTAGTATTAGGATCATCTTATCTCATCTCATATTGTGTTCTGAAGTTTATATATTGTAAAGGAGGTTTCCCTGTCAAAGTGGACTGAATTTAATTGATTTCTTATCATCTTTAAGGCATTGGGTCATAACAGGTGCAGTTATCATTGACCTGATTGATAAAAAGAGTTGGGAAGTTGTCTTTGGGACATGCTTGATTGATGTATCTAAATTTGGTGAAAACTAGAATGGTTCCCTATATTTTTTAATGGTAACGGGATTGGGGACCCGTGAGGTGTATGCAATGGGTTATTTGAACCCAACAATACATAATTTTTTTATTTCGACTTTCATAGCCAAGGATTTTAAAGGATGCAGGGATCATTGTTTTTAATGAATTGGTGCAATATCGGGCCATGTATTGATTCTATGTTTTAAAATGGTAGGGTTGAGCCCAATAATTTTGACATATGACTGGGCAAAAATGTTTCAATATTCTTGAAAAAGAGCTTTGTAAGAAAGGACTTCCTTAGTGGATAATGCGGCGCTGAGGGTGAGTCCCTCGATGATATCGAGTTTGATATAAATTTCCACCTTTATGGTGGGAGAAATGTTAACCATGTTTCTCTCTTCAAAATCATTGGGGGTAGGAATTTGGTTTTTGAACGAATATGTATACCCTGGAGGGATGAAGTCTTTTGTTTCCAATGCACAAACATTGGTTTTGTTAGTGGGAAGGAAAGTATCCAATGGAAGGAAGAATGAATGATGGTGCATATCATCCCATGGGTAGTTTGGTGCCATCAAGGCCTCAAGAATGTGTTCATCGAAATGGAAGACCATATACTCTAAGTGATCCTTTGTATTAGGACTAGATGACTCTAATGCAATGATGATAGATATGGTGGAAGATTAAAAAATTGGCAAGAGAGTGCAAATGGATGGCGCTTGTTAGATTGTTGAGTCTCAGAATTGTCTCATTTCCATCCTCTTTTCCTTTCACC
>JASDQU010029817.1:11923-25133 GCA_032191745.1 Picea mariana | reverse complement strand
TTTCCATGGTTCCCTAATCCCTTTCCTCTATCCTTTTGTCTTCCCATTTTCTCCATGTTTAACACATTACCTGATGTCTCACTTGTGATTTTCCGTCGCATTTCCTCGCTAAGGATAACACCAACAACATAATCAAATTTTAAAGTGTTTGAAACAGATACAAAGTTACTTACATCCATGACCAATTCGTTCCAACTTTTTGGAAATGAGCACAAGATTAGATGATCCATGACCTCATCATCAAATTCCACTTTTACATAACTTAGTTGATTAGTAACCGTATTAAATTCATTTAAATGATCTGCAACAGACCAACCTTTTGACATCTTCATATTAAATAATCTCTTCATTATAAATCTCTTATTGGATGCCGAGGTTTTTCCATACGGTTTAGCCAATGCGTCCATCAGCTCCTTCGTTGTCTTTTCTTTCGAAATATTGAAATCCATCGGCGTTGTCAGGCTCAGCCGTATCATTCCTAGTGCCTTTTTGTCAAGAGCCTCCCATTCTTCATCTTTCATGGTTGTCGGCTTCTTTTCTATTCCACCCAATGGTAGGAATAGATCTGTCTGATATAAATAATCTTCCATATGCATCTTCCATAACTGGTAGTTTTGGCCATTAAATTTCTCAACCCTAAACTTTCCATCTTTCTCCATTTCTCCCACTCAAACCAAGAACCCTCTTTTCTTGCGAGTTACCTTTCACTCTGATACCAGTTGTTAGAAAAATAGGATTGCAGAGAAATAAAATAAGACAAATGTGGAAATAAAACACATAAGATACACAATACAATATAGACGTGGATATATGTGGTTCACCCAGTGTGGGATACCTCCACTAGAGAAATTGCCAGGTCCTTCCTTTATATTATCTAGCAAATGAAGGGATACAACCAACAACACACCTGTTGTAACTTCATATTCATTCTCTCAAAGTCTCCTCTCTCATAATAGAATATTTGCAATGATGCATAGCCACAATACATTTGGCTCATAAAAGAGGGTTTCTTCTAGGGAAAAAATCCCTAACATAACTTCTACCATCATATATGTGACCTTATAATGAACGGTCCAGATTTACTATGAAATTAAAATATACATTTACAAGGAATTTTTTCCTTCAAGGGCCCGTTTGCCACTGGACCCCACAGCTGGGGGGATGAGCCCCCCTACAACCCCCCCGCGTGGATGGGCGTACAGTATTCCGGGGTGTACAGTATTTATGGGGTATAAACACATTCGAAAACAAATACCTATGAAACGAGAAGATAATCAAGCTCCACAACCAATAGCGATTGCAATTCCTTGATCCTTGTGCGAAAGCTTTTGATTAATTCACTTATATTGGAGACTTGTTCTTCCATGGTGGCCTCCAATACTAATGATACTTATGAAATTTCCTTATACAACTTTTGGACGGTGGCTTCTGTCTTTATGTGGTAGTATATAGTCCTTGTGAAAAATGGACCATGAGGCCAAAGCTCCTAGTGTTTCCTCGACCATATGCGCAACTGGTGGCATTTTTGGTTGCTTTCTTGTTGTAGTTTTTGGCGCTCCAAATTTTGGTGGTGCCTCTATGTGTCTGAGTTTGGAAATTGTTCTATGTTAGTTCTCATTCGGCTCTGGTTCGCTCCATATGCTCAAAGTTTGTATCAAATGAAAATAACCTTTTCCGTCAGCCCTCATATGCTTTTATCACTGTTCAACAATTGTATAATTTATTTTGTGCCCACCGGAAGTGTGAAATCCAGTCAGAATCAATCATTAATATTTTCCTTACTATGGCATTAATGCCAATCCTCTACCGTATTTTTCCTTATATTTGCTAGTCTGTCCCGATCCTCGATGGTGCCTTCTATTTATGACTATGTATCTCCAGTACATTTCATCATTTATGGATTTCTAACTATCGTTTTTGTGCTTTAATTCCCTTAACAGTCCTGTCCCGCGCTTGACTTTTGCGCGCACTTAACTGACCCTACTTTGTTTATGTTATCTTTGTGATACTCTCTTTTTTTGCACGATCCTTCTATTGGACATGGTGTTATGGTGTTGGCATTGATGTCAAAGAGGGCCAAAATGATCAATGTTGGACATGGTATTATGGTATTTTCATTATCAAGAAGATCAATATGTCTGTGAGAAAATAAATCTCATGAGAGATAATGTAGTAGGTTGTGCAGAAGACATAGCATGAGGAACAGAGGAGTCCCTCATATTACTAGATCATCTCTAAGGTGGATCAATGCAGGAAAATATCAAGAGAGAAGGAACGATTAAGTGAAGCAGAAACAGAGTTTAGAAATTAATGAAATCCACGCAAAGGATTGTGCAGTAATCGTGATCGTTCCCTTTTTAATTTTGGGAGTAATCACAACCATTGAATTGAGGAGGAATCCTATCCGCTGATGTATTTTTTGAGACAATTCAAGACCGTCAGATCGAGGGGAAGTCAGAGGTTGGGAAGAATTAAATATCAACCTTCATATCTAAAGCAATAGCATTATGAAAAGTTGGATCAAGCCTGAATCATAGATTGAGAGAAATTAAATAACAGTCGTCAGATTTCATGGAGGAAATTCAAGTGACCTCTCAACCATTAGATCAAGCAACATATAAAGAACTTCAAAACTTCACCACTTCACCACTTCGGTAAACATTGGAGACAAAGAAGAGGCACGAACTTGCTAAGTCACAAAATCCCACTAGTCATTAGATCAAGGAGGGTCTTCGAGTGAATTATTGACCATCCGATCGATTTTAGTGGAAGGACAGGGTAAGCCACAATATCTCAAAGTCCCAGAGTAAGAAAAATCATGCAGACCGTCCATCCCCACAGAAGCAATGTGAACCGTTAGATCAATATTTCATATAGATCTAAGTGTTGACCGTCAATCTGGAATGGAAATATTGGAACGTCAGATCGCACTAAAGGAAAGAAGGTGGTCATATTTGGCATTGACCTACTCCAGTGATAAGAAGTTTATATGAACCAAGAAATCTTGAACTCTGGAGTTCCATAGTAAACAGAGGTTATCGGATCAAACATTCGAAGATCTACGGCAGTAGATCTATTCAGCGCTTCGGCGATAAATGGAGGAATATAGGAAGAATCCCAAAGTCACGAAAAACACCAACTGTCGATCGGGATGGAGCTTCGAGTGAGTTCTCAACTATTAGATCAAGCGTGGGTAGGACTTTGGTGCTTTGGCACTTTGACAATTTGGGAGTATTATATCAAAGTCTAAAAAGTGTCATATTCTATACACAATGACAACCATCAGATCAATAAGGAACTTTTGATGAATCTACGACTGTTAGATCTACGAGGAAGACACGTGATGCATCTGTAGGCCCACGTCAGCAGGACCATGTCAGCAATATATGACACGTGGCCCAATCAAATGGTGATAAGTGTCAAGGTTGATGTGGCACATAAGGACTGCAAAAGCTACAAATCAGGGTGACACGTGGCACACACATTAAGGGTCCACGTCATCATAAGTGATGTCAACATACCATGTCACTCTGGGATTACTGCCTATGGGGATGTCCAACTTCTCCTACCAACAAAATTACCCGAAGCGCTGAAGGCCGAAGTGACGAATTAATGTTTGTTCATTGATCTAAGATCCTACGGAATATTTCTCGATCGTCCGATCAAGTACAATGGAAGGATAGAGTAAGCATGAATCACGAAGTAATGCTAACCGTTGATCTACTTTGGGAGCGTTCTGACCATTGATCAATCATATTGGAAGGATAGCGTAAGTGGAGGTGTTAACCAACAACAAGCATTCATTGACATTCTATGACTTATTCGGTAGGTAAACTTTCGGAGGAATTGTTCTACTCTAGAGACCTAGAGCCACAAATAGTCAAAGTCCCATAGTGAATGAGAATCATTCATATCAACTCCTGATTAAGTCATGATCACCGATTTTGTTTGAATCCTATGGATAAGCAAGGATCGTCCATCAAACAGAAGATTAAATATTGATCGTCTGATCTACTAGTGAATACAGTATATGCACTTCGACGAAATTTACTCCGGGAGGGTTGAAAGACTGCAAAGGTTGTAAGTCCCGAAGGATGAAGTACCATAGAACCTGGTTCCAACACCGGTCATTTGATAAGGTAAAGAATCTAATAAGGAGTGTAAAGGACCTAGAAGTAAATAAGCCCTTGGATATTTGAATACGATCCCATGTAGAATAATAAGGGTGAAAGGAGAAAAGCGCTAACAGAATAACATGTGAAATAGATAATCCCATGGTTTTGAGCCCGTGGTCACAAATGGAAGTGGATTGAAGGAAGCACCCATCTGTATAATTTGAATATAGAAATCAACGATCCAGATTAAATCACATACAGGGATAAGAACATGGATCTAGCCACCAGTTTCACATAGAGGAGAAAAGGTTTAGTTCCTTTAGATTTGGTGCTAGAGCATTGTTACACCCATATAGGTTGTTAGAGATCTGTGTCAGGGACAGAGTTAAGCCCAAATGCACTGCAGAGGTCCTTAGACACCTCATTACGGATTTGATGTCCAGTGAGTCAAATTATAGGTTGCCATAACTGTGGGTTGGCCTAGAAACTAGTGCCATTTAAGAATATGATTCTTAATTAAAAGAGATTGAAAGAAGAACCATGTTCACCCAATAAACTTAAAGGATAATAGTAAAAGAAGAAATTTGTTATTAAAATAACATAGTTGTTAATAAATGAAAGGGTGTGATGGTTCATTATTAAAAGACACAATGGTTCAAATGTCATACCTTTTGGAATACTATATAAACAAAAAGGTGCAGTGAAAGAAAAGTGTCTCTGCAGTCTAGATCAAAAGATCAAAAGAAGAAGGAAAGTCCAAGAAGGAAAACTAAAGATACTTATGCATTTTGGGTGGAACGGAGGAGAAAGGAAGGATTCATATCATTTTCTAAGTAAAGTGTAAAATAAGGGAGTTGGTGCTTCCTAGGGTTGGTGCCGTAAAACAAGGGAGTTGATGCTTCCTAGGTTTGGTGCCCTAGAAACAAGGGAGTTGGTGATTCCTATGGTTGGTTCCCTGAAGAATGGGATTTGTGTCTCCAAGAGTTGGTTCTTGGAAGAGAATTGGTGTCCTTCACAATCACAGATTATTCTTTATAAACTTTGTAATTCTTGTTAAGTATACTTATATAAATGATTCTCAAATACAATTCCATTGTTGATCTACTATGATGATAAGTATAATAACAAAGTAATAACTATTTATTTAAAAAGGTAATACTGATTCACCACCCTCTCAGTAATTTCAACAATTGGTATCAGATCCAAGTGCCTTCAACACAGTCTAATAACTAGAAGGTAGATCCTGAAAGTAATGGATCAACAAGAGGGAATGTCTTCCAACAAAGCACCATTGTTTAAAGGAGATGATTATGCTCTCTGGAAAATAAGAATGAAAAGATATCTTATGGCTCTTGGTTTTGATGTTTGGAAATCTGTATAAAATGGGTACGCTGCACCAACTACTGCACTCACAAATACTGCAGGAAAGAAGATTTGCAATGAAAAATCAAGAGCGGCCAATGCCATTTTAGGAGCATTCAAAAATCTTATATTTGTGAAGGTAATGCATTGTAAGTCATCTAAGGAGATCTGGGAAAAATTGTACGTTATATATGAAGGAGACAACAAAGTCAAGGAAGCCAAACTACAAGCCTACAGAGCTCAATTTGAAAATTTGAAGATGAAAGAAGAAGAGAACATTGTTGAATATCTTCATAGAGTAGATGAGGTAGTTAAATCAATCAAAGCAATTGGAGAAGAATATGAACCCATTGTACAAAATATATTAAGATCATTGCCTATGAGGTATGATGCCAAGATTTATACAATTTAAGACAGACCAGACCCTGACAAACTCACAGTAGATGAGCTCCATGGAATTCTTACAACATATGAGATGAGGACAGGACAGGAAAAACCATGAAAATGAGAAACAATCTTTAAGGATTCTAAAGAAAATAAGAATCAAGGACAGATGTCTAATCAAGATCAGTCAAACATGTCAGATGTAGAAGAGGCCAACTTTATAAGGAAACTCCTAAAAGGATATGGAATATATAAAGGAAAGTTACTCTTCAAATGTTTCAATTGTGGCAGAATCAGACACTTTGCTAACAAATGTACTTATCCTAAGCAAGAGGAAAGTGATGATGAAATAACTTTCAAAGATCAGAAGAAGAGAAAAAACAAATATAAAAGGAATTTCTACAAGAAGAAGAAAACTTTCTTTACCTAAGAAGACAATAGCTCATCTGAATAAAGTGAAGAAGAGGAGCCAGAGCTTCTATTTATGTGAATGAAAAATCAAGATGTTAATCATTCAGAAGATGAATAAGAAGTGAACCTTGAGGAAGAATGTATCCATGCAATTGAATAACTATGAAAGTCTAAAAAGAAAAACAAGTTACTAAGGGAACAACTTCTAAAGTTTAAAGAAGCTATAAAATCAAGAGAAAAGGAGGTTTTCAAAACCATCAGTAATTCAAAACAATTGAGTATTGAGTTAAAAACCCAACTCCAAGAAACCAAAATAAAAGAATAAATCTTAAATAAGGAACTCAATGAAAAACAACAAACATGTAAGATATTGGAGGATGAAATAATTCAACTAAAAGGGAAACTAGAAAAAGGAGATATTCAGTCTAAATTTGAAAACAACTCAAAAGTATTGAACAACATTCTTAGCAGTGAGAGATCATCAAATGATAATATAGGACTGAGATATGATCCCTCTACAAAATAGAATAATGAAAACAACCAATCAGCTATGCATATGCTCTTAAGAACTCCATAAGAAGAGAAGAAAATAAGGAAAGGATAATACCATTGAAGATTGTCCCAAATAAACAGAAATTTTCACTGCCTACCAAAGAAAAATATGTCAAGAAGAATAGAATCATCAGAAAGAATCCCTCTAACAAAAATCTATATATCTTCCTTGGATATTTCTATTCCCACAAAAATTTTGGACATAAAGCAATACATTGTAAAGTTTATAGAAAGTACAATCCAAGAAATGTTCAAAGATATGAAAACAATAAGAATATTGCAGAAAGAATAAATTAGAACTCATTCTCTCCTTTACAAAATTACAATGTTGAATGCCACAAGTGCAACTACTATGGTAATAAATCCAGTAAATGTAGACTATCAAAATATTCCATGGACACAAGTATCTCCAACACTCAAGAAAATTATAAGAAGATATGGAGAAGAAAATCAAAAAATACAAAGCAAGAAAGATAATGAAGATGTTACACCTGAAATTGATGTATTCGATAATAAGAGAATGGTGGGTAAACCTTCTAATAAGGAATACAAAAATCAGATTTTTTCATATAAAGAAGATCAATCTCTAGAAAAGGGAATTCCTAAAAGAAAATATGACACAAGTGTAGTTCTTAATGATGTCCTGCAAATCAATAGTCCATTACCCAACAAATGGAAAATGAAAAGAGAAAATTCTCAAGAAAAGGATAAAGAATCTTATGTTGCACAAAAAAATGATGATGCTGATGAATCTTAAATAGCATATCAATCACAAGAATTGAGCGATGATGATCTTGGAATTCTTCCAACACTATTTTGATGATCTACTAAATCTCCTTATCAACAAAAATACAAACAAAACAGAGGGAGGAATTAGGAAAGAAATTAAATATGGTTCCTGTTGATTCCCCTATGTGTATTGAAGCATAGGAAAATGAAGAGGCTCTTGGGTTACAAATGTCTTCATCTTCCAAGGAAAAGTGTTGTTTATGTATTCTCTCAGTGAATTTATATGAATGGTTTATGAGGCAGATCTGTCATGGTACATGGTTGGTACATATGTGAGATCCATTTTGTGATAGAGGCACATCATGTATGATACGACACTTGTTTAAGGCACCTGTTGATGATCCTGATATATGATTTGTTCACTTTCAACACATATTCCTGGCATATCTTTTTCTTCATGGTTGATGCAAGAGATAATATGTATGATTGGCATACAATTGATGTATGGTGTGGCATGAGTTTAGATTGTTGATGCATGGACATGTCCAAGGATCGTGATAGGAAGAGAAGATCATTCTTGAGCAGATTATCTATGTTCCAGTTGAGTAGTAGTATTTGAAGTAGAAGGATATTACAATGGTAGCATATTGTTCATCTTGCAAAGAAGACAGGTGGAGTTATTCTTCTTCCCATGATTGGTTGTAGCAACATGATTCCAGGTGGAGAGATGATTGGTAGCCATGCCAACAACATTGCCTTATAGTGATATCCCTTTTCCAAAGGGGGAGAGATTCATAGACAGTGTGGGAATCACCTCAAGGGGAGTGTCACCCTAAAAGGAACAAGGAAACATCCATTTTTTCCATTGTTATCAAAGGGGGAGAATGATCAGTAAAATCCAGTTAAGATTGGAAAGGGGGTTTTACTGTGTTTCCATCAATGCCAAAGGGGGAAAATGTTGTACATGGTGTCATGGTGTTGGAATTGATGTCAAAGAGGGAAAAAATGATCAATCTTGGACATGGTATTATGGTATTGTCATTATCAAGAATATCAATATGTCTATGAGAAACTAAAGCTCGGGAGAGATAACGTAGTAGGTTGTGCAGAAGACATAGCGTGAGGAATAGAGGAGTCCATCATATTACCAAATCATCTCTAAGGTGGATCAATGCAAAAAAATATCAGGAGAGAAGGCCTGATTGAGCGAAGCGGAAACAAAGTTCTACAATTAAGGAAATCCATGCAAAGGATTGTGGAGTAATCATAATCATTCCCTTTTGAATTTCAGGAGTAATTACAACCATTGTATAGAGGAGGAATCATGTCCACTGATTTAGTTTTCGGGAAAATTCAAGACCATCAGATCAAGGGGAATTCATAGGTTGGGAAGAATTAAATATCAACCGTCGGATCTAGAGCAGTAGCATTATGGACAATTGGATCAATCCATAATCATAGATCTAGAGAGATTAAATAAGAGTCATCATATTTCATGGAGGAAATTCAAGTGAGCTCTCAACCATTGGATCAAGAAACAGATAAAGAACTTTGCCACTTCGACGAACATTGGAGACAAAGCAAAGGCACGAACTCACGAAGTCATGAAATCCCACCAATCGTTAGATCAAGGAGGGACTTCAGATGATTTCTCGACCATCCGGTCGATTTTAGTGGAAGGACAAGGTAAGCCACAATATCTTGAAGTCCTGGAGTAAACAAACTCATAGAGAATATCAATTCCTACGGAAGCAATGTGAATCGTTAAAATAATATTTGATCTAGAATTAAGCGTTGACCATCGATCTGGAATGGAAATATTGGAACGTCAGATTGCACTAAAGGAAATAAGGTGGTCAACTATCTCATTGACCTACTCTGGCGATAAGAAGTTCATATGAACCAAGAAATCTCGAACTCTGGAGTTTCAGAGTAAACAAAGGCTATCGGATAAAACAGTTGAAGTTCTATAGTGGTAGATCTATTTGGTGCTTCGGCGATAAATGGAGGAATATAGGAAGAATCTTGAAGTCATGAAATAACACCAACTATCGATTAGGAAGGAGATTTGTGTGAGTTCTCAACCATTATATCAAGTGTGGGAGGGACTTCGGTGCTTTGTCACTTCAACAATTCGAGAGTATTAGATCAAAGTCTCAAAATTTTCATATTCCCAAAGCAACGACAATCGTCATATCAATAAGGAACTTCATATGAATTTACGACCGTTAGATCCAAGAGGAAGACATGTGACACATCAATAGGCCCACTTTAGTAGGACTATGTCAGCAATATATGACATGTGGCCCAATCAAATGGTGAAAAGTGTCAAGGTTGATGTGGCACACAAGGACTATAAAAGTCACAAATCAAGGTGACACATGGCACACACATTAATGGTCCACATCATTGTAGGTGATGTCAGCATACCACGTCAATATGGTATTACTGCCTCCGGAGATGTTCAACTTCTCCTACCAGCAAAAATACCTGAAGCACCAAAGGTCAAAGTCACATATTAACATTTGGTCATTGATCTAAGATCCTACGGAATATTTCTTGATCATCCGATCAAGTACAGTGTAAGGATAGAGTAAGCATGAATCACAAAGTAACACTAAACATTGATCTAATTTGAGAGGGTTCTCGACCATTGATCAATCATAGTGGAAGGATAATGTAAGTGGAGGTATTAACCGACAACAAGAGATCACCACCATTCTATGAATGATTCGGTAGGTAAACCTATGAAGGAATTGTTCTACTCTAGAGTNTCATGATCGTTTATTTTGTTTGAAGCCTCTAGATAAGCCAGGATCGTCCATCCAATGGAAGATTAAATATTGATCGTCCAATCTACTAGTGAATAAAGTATACACACTTCAGTGAAAGTTACTCCGAGAGGGTTGAAAGACTCCAAAGGTCGGAAGTCCCGAAGGATGAAGTACCGAAGAACCTAGTTTCAATAGCGATCGCTTGATAAGGTAAAGAAACTAATAAGGAGTGTAAAGGACCTAGAAGTAAATAAGTCCTTGGATATTTGAATACAGTCCCATGTAGAATAATAAGGGTGAAAGGAGAAAAGCGCTAAGAGAATAACGTGTGAAATAGAAAGCCCGTGGTTTTGAGCCCGCAATCACAAATGGAAGTGGATTAAAGGAAGCGCCTATATGTAGAATTTGAATATGGAAATCAACGATCCATATTAAATCACATACAAGGATAAGCACATGAATCTAGCCATCGATTGCACGCAAAGGAGAAAATGTTCAACACCTTTATATTTGGTGCTTAAGCAATATTACACCCATATAGGTTGTTAGAGATCTGTGTTAGGGACAGATTTAAGCCCAAATGCACTGTAGAGGTGCTTGAACACCTCATTACGGATTTGATGCGCAGTGAGTCAAATTATAGGCTTCCATAACTGTGGGTTGGCCTAGAAACCAGTGCCAATTAAGAATATGATTCTTAATTAAAAGATATTGAAAGAAGAACCAAGTTCACCCAATAAACTTAAAGGATAATAGTAAAAGAAGAAATTTGTTATCAAAATAACATATTTGTTAAGAAATGAAAGGGTGTGATGGTTCATTATTAAAAGACACAATGGTTCAAATGTCATACCTTTTGGAATACTATATAAACAAAAAGGTATGGTGAAAGAAAAATGTCTCTGCAGTCCAGATCAGAATATCAAAAGCAGAAGCAGAGTCCAAGATGGAAAACTGAAGATACTTATGCAGTGTAGGTGGAAGGGAGGAGAAAGGAAGGATTCATATCCTTTTCTAAGTAAAGTGTAAAATAAGGGAGTTGGTGCTTCCTAGGTTTGGTGCCCTAAGACAAGGGAGTTGGTGCTTCCTAGGGTTGGTGCCCTAAGACAAGGGAGTTGGTGCTTCCTAGGGTTCATTCCCTAAGACATGCTTCCTAGGGTTGGTTCCCTAAAAACAACAAAGTTGGTGCTTCCTAGGGTTTGTGCCCTAAAAACAACAAAGTTGGTGCTTCCTAGGGTTGGTTACCTAAAGAAGGGGATTTGTGTCTCCAAGATTTGGTGCTCTAAAGAGGATTGATGTCCTTCACAATCATATATTATTCTTTATAAACTTTGTAATTCTTGTTAAGAATACTTATATAATTGATCCTTAAATACAAGTCCATTGTTGATATACTGTGATGATAAATAGAATAACAAAGTAATAACAATTGTTTAAAAAGGTAATACTGATTCACCCCCCCTCTCAGTATTTCCAACAACTTCTTTCTGTTTATCTTTGTATTTCTCAGTTTTCCCCTTCTTTTTTTTCTGTATTTTACCTTCCTACTATAGTACAACTACTATGATACATGTGTTCTCATGTAGTTCAGATTAATGCACAAATGTTTGACCATCTCTATAGAGTTTCAACTGACTCCCATTCACCATTCCTTCTAGGGATTCTCCATTCAAGGTTTCCAACCGCACCAAACCTACCTCTATCACATGTTGAATCACAAAATGTCCTAACCAATTCATGTGAAACTTTCTGGGATGTTGCATAAATTTACGGTCATATAGTAATACTAAGTCTCCCACTTGAAACTTTTTATGTTTAATGTGTCTATCATGCCATGCCTTTTCCCTTACCTTCTGAACTTGATGATGGAAGCTTGCAACAAACCAATCTTCCTCAATCTATACTAACTATGACAATATCTCCTATATTGCATCAAAGTCCGAAAGATCAATAATCACTGCAATGCACAGGCTAGGTAGAGTAAACTCCATCGGCATCACTGCTTCTTACCCATAAAACAACCTAAAAGGTGTATGCCCTGGCAAATTTTTTCTTGTAGTCCGATATGCCCACAAAACTACAGGAACCCTTAAGTCCCAATAATCTCTCCCTACATTGCAGATCTTTGTCAAAGAATTCTCCAAAATTTTATTAAAAGCTTCTACTTTCCCATTAGCCTGAGGGTGATACGGTGTACTCTTCTGGTGATGAATTTGAAATTCCTCAGTCAATGTTGAAATTTTCTTATTCGGGAAGTTTGTTCCTTGATCACTGAGTAATATGCATAGACATCTGAATCATATGACTACATTATCAAATAGAAACTGTGTAATAGTCTTTGTGGTGTAGTTAGTGATTGGTAGTGCTTCTGCCCATCTAGTCAAATAATTCATCGCAATGATTATATACCTCGCTCCTAATCTTCTCATGGATGGATTGATTGGCCCCACAAAGTATATTTCCCATTTATCAAACACTTGTAATGTAACATGTGGGTGTAAAGGCATTTCATCCCTCTTGGATAGCTTTCGCACCCTTTGACATACATCGCATGCCTGACAGTATCTTTAGCATCCTTATGAAGTGTGGGCCACCAGATCCCTTCACACAATATCTTTTGCACGGTCACTTTACCTATGTAGTTTCCTCCTACAATCCCTTCATGTGATTATGAGAGTATCATAGGTATTTCATGGTCCATCACACATCTCCTCAATATTCCATCTGCACCTAACTTGTATACATTCCCTACGATGAGATGATAGTATCTTTCTTTAACCACTAATTGTTTCTTCTACGTAATTGTCATTTCATATGGGGCCATCCCTGTACTTAGAAACTATACAATGTCTATGAAGTAGCCATCCACCCTATTAACTGCAA
>JASDQU010029817.1:671-11873 GCA_032191745.1 Picea mariana | reverse complement strand
CTTCCTTGGATATTTATATTCCTGCAAAAAATTTGGACATAAAGCAATACATTGTAAAGTTTATAGAAAGTACAATCCAAGAAATGTTCAAAGATATGAAAACAATAAGAATATTGCAGAAAGAATAAATTAGAACTCGTTCTCTCCTTTACAAAATTACAATGTTGAATGCCATAAGTGCAACTACTATGGTAATAAATCTAGTAAATGTAGACTATCAAAATATTCCATGAACACAAGTATCTCCAACACTCAAGAAAATTATAAGAAGATATGGAGAAGAAAATCAGAAATACAAAGCAAGAAAGATAATGAAGATGTTACACCTGAAATTGATGTATTCGATAATAAGAGAATGGTGGGTAAACCTTCTAATAAGGAATACAAAAATCAGAATTTTTCATATAAAGAAGATCAAGCTCTAGAAAAGGGAATTCCTAAAAGAAAATATGACACAAGTGTAGTTCTTGATGATGTCCTGCAAATCAATAGTCCATTACCCAACAAATGGAAAATGAAAAGAGAAAATTCTCAAGAAAAGGATAAAGAATCTTATGTTGCACAAAAAAATGATGATGCTGATGAATCTTCAATAGCATATCAATCACAAGAATTGAGCGATGATGATCTTGGAAGTATTCCAACACTATTTTGATGATCTACTAAAGCTCCTTATCAACAAAAATACAAACAAAACAGAGAGAGGAATTAGGAAAGAAATTAAATATGGTTCATGTTGATTCCCCTATGTGTATTGAAGCACAGAAAAATGAAGATGCTCTTGGGTTACAAATGTCTTCATCTTCCAAGGAAAAGTGTTGGTTATGTATTCTCTCAATGAATTTATATGAATGGTTTATGAGGCAGATCTGTCATGGTACACGGTTGGTACATATGTGAGATCCATTTTATGATAGAGGCACATCATGTATGATACGACACTTGTTTAAGGCACCTGTTGATGATCCTGATATATGCTTTGTTCACTTTCAACACATATTCCTGGCATATCTTTTTCTTCATGGTTGATGCAAGAGATAATATGTACGATTGGCATACAATTGATGTATGGTGTGGAATGAGTTTAGATTGTTTATGCATGGACAGGTCCAAGGATTGTTATAGGAAGAGAAGATCATTCTTGAGAAGATTATCTATGTTCCAGTTGAGTAGTAGTATTTGAAGTAGAAGGAGATTACAGTGGTAGCATATTGTTCATCTTGTAGAGAAGACAGGGGGAGTTATTCTTCTTCCCGTGATTGGTTGTAGCAACATGATTCCAGGTAGAGAGATGATTGGTATCCATGCCAACAACATTGCCTTATAGTGATATCCCTTGTCCAAAGGGGGAGAGATTCATAGACGGTGTGGGAATCACCTCAAGGGGAGTGTCACCCTAAAAGGAACAAGGAAACATCCATTTTTTTCATTGTTATCAAAGGGGGAGAATGATCAGTAAAATCCAGTTAAGATTGAAAAGGGGGTTTTAATATGTTGCCATCAATGCCAAAGGGGGAAAATGTTGGGCATGGTGTTATGGTGTTGGAATTGATGTCAAAGAGGGAAAAATGATCAATGTTGGACATGGTATTATGGTATTTTCATTATCAAGAATATCAATATGTCTGTGAGAAACTAAAGCTCGGGAGAGATAACATAGTAGGTTGTGCAGAAGACATAGTGTGAGGAACAGAGGAGTCCATCATATTACCAAATCATCTCTAAAGTGGATCAATGAAAAAAAATCTCAGGAGAGAAGGCGTGTTTGAGCGAAGTGGAAACAAAGTTCTGCAATTAAGGAAATCCATGCAAAGGACTGTGGAGTAATCATGATCATTCCCTTTTGAATTTCAGGAGTAATCACAACCATTGTATAGAGGAGGAATCATGTCCGCTGATGTAGTTTTCAGGAAAATTCAAGACCATCAGATCAAGGGGAATTCAGAGGTTGGGAAGAATTAAATATCAACCGTCAGATCTAGAGTAGTAGCATTATGGACAATTGGATCAATCCATAATCATAGATCTAGAGATATTAAATAAGAGTCATCATATTTCATGGAGGAAATTCAAGTGAGCTCTCAACCATTGGATCAAGAAATAGATAAAGAACTTCGCCACTTTGACAAACATTGGAGACAAAGCAAAGGCATGAACTCGCGAAGTCATGAAATCCCACCAGTCGTTAGATCAAGGAGGGACTTCGGGTGATTTCTCGACCATCCGATCGATTTTAGTGGAAGGACAAGGTAAGCCACAATATCTCGAAGTCCTGGAGTAAACAAACTCATGGAGAACATCGATCCCTACGGAAGCAATGTGAACCATTAGAATAATATTTGATCTAGAATTAAGCGTTGACCGTCGATCTGGAATGGAAATATTGGAACGTCAGATCGCACTAAAGGAAATAAGGTGGTCAACTATCTCATTGACCTACTCTGGTGATAAGAAGTTCATATGAACCAAGAAATTCCGAACTCTAGAGTTTCATAGTAAACAAAGGCTATCGGATCAAACAGTTGAATATCTACAGTGGTAGATCTATTCGGTGCTTCGGCGATAAATGGAGGAATATAGGAAGAATCTTGAAGTCATGAAATAATGCCAACCATCGATTAGGAAGGAGCTTTGTGTGAGTTCTCAACCATTATATCAAGTGTGGGAGGGACTTCGGTGCTTTGGCACTTCAACAATTCGAGAGTATTAGATCAAAGTCTCAAAATTTTCATATTCCCAAAGCAACGACAATTGTCATATCAATAAGGAACTTCATATGAATTTACAACCGTTAGATTCAAGAGGAAGACATGTGACACACCAGTAGGCCTACTTCAGTAGGACTATGTCAGCAATATATGACATGTGGCCCAATCAAATGGTGAAAAGTGTCAAGGTTGATGTGGCACCTAAGGACTATAAAAGTCACAAATCAAGGTGACACGTGGCACACACATTAATGGTCCACATCATCATAGGTGATGTCAGCATACCACGTCAATATGCTATTACTGCCTTCGGGGATGTCCAACTTCTCCTACCAGCAAAAATACCTGAAGCACCAAAGGTCGAAGTCACAAATTAACGTTTGGTCGTTGATATAAGATCCTACGGAATATTTCTTGATCATCCGATCAAGTACAGTGGAAGGATAGAGTAAGCATGAATCACAAAGTAACACTAACCGTTGATCTAATTTGAGAGCGTTCTCGACCGTTGATCAAGCATAGTGGAAGGATAATGTAAGTGGAGGTATTAACTAACAACAAGCGATCACCACCATTCTATGAATGATTCGGTAGGTAAACCTATGAAGGAATTGTTCTACTCTAGAGTCCCAGAGCCACGAATAGCCGAAGTCTTGGAGTGAACGAGAACCGTTCATATCAACTCTTAATTAATTCATGATCTTTTATTTTGTTTGAAGCCTCTGGATAAGCCAGGATCGTCCATCCAATGGAAGATTAAATATTGATCGTCTAATCTACTAGTGAATACAGTATGCACACTTCAGCAAAAGTTACTCTGGGAGGGTTGAAAGACTCCAAAGGTCAAAAGTCCCGAAGGACAAAGTACCGTAGAACCTAGTTCCAATAGCGGTCGCTTAATAAGGTAAAGAAACTAATAAGGAGTGTAAAGGACCTAGAAGTAAATAAGTCCTTGGATATTTGAATATAGTCCCATGTAGAATAATAAAGGTGAAAGGAGAAAAGCGCTAAGAGAATAACGTGTGAAATAGAAAGCCCATGGTTTTGAGCCCGCAGTCACAAAGGGAAGTGGGTTAAAGGAAGCGCCTATATGTAGAATTTGAATATGGAAATCAATGATCTATATTAAATCACATACAGGGATAAGCACATGAATCTAGCCATCAGTTGCACCCAGAGGAGAAAATGTTCAACACCTTTATATTTGGTGCTTGAGCAATATTACACCCATATAGGTTGTTAGAGCTCTGTGTTAGGGACAAATTTAAGCCCAAATGCACTGTAGAGGTGCTTGAACACCTCATTATGGATTTGATGCGCAGTGAGTCAAATTATAGGCTTCCATAACTGTGGGTTGTCCTAGAAACCAGTGCCAATTAAGAATATGATTCTTAATTAAAAGAGATTGAAAGAAGAACCAAGTTCACCCAATAAACTTAAAGGATAATAGTAAAAGAAGAAATTTGTTATCAAAATAACATATTTGTTAATAAATGAAAGGGTGTGATGGTTCATTATTAAAAGACACAATGGTTCAAATGTCATACCTTTTGGAATACTATATAAACAAAAAGGTATGGTGAAAGAAAAGTGTCTCTGTAGTCCAGATCAGAATATCAAAAGAAGAAGCAGAGTCCAAGAAGGAAAACTGAAGATACTTATGCAGTTTAGGTGGAAGGGAGGAGCAAGGAAGGATTCATATCCTTTTCTAAGTAAAGTGTAAAATAAGGGATTTGGTGCTTCCTAGGTTTGGTGCCCTAAAACAAGGCAGTTGGTGTTTCCTAGGGTTGGTGCCCTAAAACAAGGGAGTTGGTGCTTCCTAGGGTTGGTGCCCTAAGACAAGGGAGTTGTTTCTTCCTAGGGTTGGTGCCCTAAAAACAACAAAGTTGGTGCTTCCTAGGGTTGGTGCCCTGAAGAAGGGGATTTGTGTCTCCAAGATTTGGTGCTCTAAAGAGGATTGATGTCCTTCACAATCATATATTATTCTTTATAAACTTTGTAATTCTTGTTAAGTATACTTATATAATTGATCCTTAAATACAAGTCCATTGTTGATATACTGTGATGATAAATAGAATAACAAAGTAATAACAATTGTTTAAAAAGGTAATACTGATTCACCCCCCCTCTCAGTATTTCCAACAAATTCTTCTTTTTTATCTTTGTATTTCTCAGTTTTCCCCTTTTTTTTCTGTATTTTACCTTCCTACTATAGTACAACTACTATGATACATGTGTTCTCATGTAGTTCAGATTAATGCACAAAAGTTTGACCATCTCTATAGAGTTTCAACCGACTCCCATTCACCATTCCTCCTAGGGATTCTCCATTCAAGGTTTCCAACCGCACCAAACCTGCCTCTATCACATGTTGAATCACAAAATGTCCTAACCAATGCATGTGAAACTTTCGGGGATGTTGCATAAATTTACAGTCATAGAGTAATACTAAGTCTCCCACTTGAAACTTTTTATGTTTAATGTGTCTATCATGCCATGCCTTTTCCCTTGCCTTCTGAACTTGATGATGGAAGCTTCCAACAAACCAATCTTCCTCAAGCTATACTAACTATGACAATATCTCCTATATTGCATCAAAGTCCGAAAGATCAATAATCACTACAATGCACAAGCTAGGTAGAGTAAACTACATCGGCATCACTGCTTCTTACCCATAGAACAACCGAAAAGGTGTATTCCCTGGAAAAATTTTTCTTGTAGTCCTATATGCCCACAAAACTATAGGAACCCTTAAGTCCTAATCATCTCTCCCTACATTGCAGATCTTTGTCAAAGAATTCTCCAAAATTTTATTAAAAGCTTCTACTTTCCCATTAGCCTGAGGGTGATATGACGTACTCTTCTGGTGATGAATTTGAAATTCCTCAGTCAATGTTGCAATTTTCTTATTCAGGAATTTTGTTCCTTGATCACTGAGTAATATGCACAGACATCTGAATCATCTGACTACATTATCAAATAGAAACCATGCAACAGTCTTCGTGGTGTAGTTTGTGATTGGTAGTGCTTCTGCCCATCTAGTCAAATAATTTGTCGCAGTGATTATATACCTCGCTCCTAATCTTCTCATCGATGGATTGATTGGCCCCACAAATTCTATTTCCCATTTATCAAACACTTGTAATGTAACATGTGGGTGTAAAGGCATTTCATCCCTCTTGGATAGATTTCCCACCCTTTGACATACATCGCATGCCTGACAGTATCTTTAGCATCCTTATGAAGTGTGGGCCACCAGAGCCCTTCACACAATATCTTTTGCATGGTCACTTTACCTATGTAGTTTCCTCCTACAATCCCTTCATGTGCTTCTGAGAGTATCATAGGTATTTCATGGTCCATCACACATCTCCTCAGTATTCCATCTGCACCTAACTTGTATACATTCCCTACGATGAGATGATAGTATCTTTCTTTAACCACTAATTGTTTCTTCTACGTAATTGTCATTTCAGATGGGGCCATCCCAGTACTTAGAAACTATACAATGTCTATGAAGTAGCCATCCACCCTATTAACTGCAAATAATTGTGCATCCAACAAGTTTTCATCTAGATTCCCTGCATCTTCTTCTGATAGTATGCATGATAAGTGATCAAGTCCTGCATTCAAATTCCCTGGTTTCACAACAACCTCAAAATGGTATTCCTAAAACATCAATAACCACCTGTGTATTCTCCCCCCCCAACATTGGCTTGTTCACTAAGTATTTTAGTGAAGAAAGGTTTGTATACATATGAAAGTGAGAACTCAATAAATAATGGTTGAACTTCTACAGCACATGTACCATTTTCAATCCTTCGCGTTCTGTAGTGGTGTAATTCTTCTTTGTTATGGACAACTTCCTACTTGCAAAAACATTGGGTGACCTATGTCTCCTTCTCCTGGTTGAGACAGTACTGCACCCAAATCTATGGATGATGCATCTACATGAACATGGAATTCCGTGTTCCAATCCAAAAAGATCAAAATCGGTGTGGTCACTAATATTTTTTTAAGGTTTCCAAACCCTTTTGACAATCCTCGTTCCATTGGAACTTTGCTTCCTTCTTCAACAACTTTTTCATAAGTGTTGTAATTTGCACATAACCTTTGATAAACTTCACGTAATAACCTATGTTACCCAGAGCTTCCCTCAGTTTTCTGACTGATGTAGGTGGTTGTAAATCCAGAATTACTGCAATCTTGGTAGGATCCACTAATAAGTCTTGCTCGCATGACACATGGCCCAACAAAATTCCAAAAGTTGTGCAAAAATTACACTTCTTCAAATTCAACGAAATCTGATATTGTCTACACCTATCCAAAATTAACCTGAGTACTTCTATGTGATATTTCAGAAGACTAAACACAATCCAATCATCTAAGTACACTTCAAGGAACTTATGAATAAATTCCTTAAAATAAGAAACCACAACTCTTGAAAAAATTGCAAGTGCATTCTTCAATCCAAAGAGATTCATCGTGTACTGATAACCTCCCCACTCTATCACAAAAGTAGTTTTAGACCTTTCTTCCTACATAATTGTTATAGCAAGATTTTCCTCACCCTATGCAATCTTGCACATAGGGCCTTTTTCCATTTCCCTATGTAGACTTGAAGTCCCTTTTTGCAAATCCCAGAGTTAAAAACATAATTTTTCCACATATACGCGCCCTGCCTATATTACAACATGCGTATACACAAGTTGCACCACTACATACCGCATACATCGGGAAATGTGCCCAAAATTAAAAAATGGTGTCAGGTTTCCATGTCACATCACGAGATCAATGATCCTTGGCCTTCCATATACTGGAAACGTTTCGAATCGGCCCTTCAGTTCCACTTGAAGGCTATAAATGGGCCAAATCCGAGCTATGGAAAAGAGGATAAAGAATTCAATTTTGAGAGCAAAGTTACTCTGGAGAAATTGTTCACTTCACATTGAGTCTACATCCCTTTTTCCTTTAAGTTTGAACACATTGTTCAGCCCCCAAGCTCTTCCCTTATTGATTAAGAACTTCATTGTCTCTCTTATATGAGATTTCCTTCGGTGGAGGATTGAAGTGGTGGAGACCCAGCTGGAAGGAACTTATTTTCTCGATTTTGAACCGTACTGACACGGAAGTTTGTAACTCATTCACTTATGTTGATTATATCTTAATAGAAATACTCTTTTCTCGTCCAATTAATATCTCACAAATATTTGAATTATCATTCCATGGGCATATTTGTTATGAATGTTGATGGATTATGCTATTGAATGTGGGAACATCATATATTATCACCATATTCTTGCGTTGCTTGGTTGTTGAGGACTAGTTGCAGGTATATTTCTTTGGGTCAAGTGTTGAATGGTGGACTTCATCGAACATCTGGAGGAGGTAGGCCTCTTATCTTGTCTTGATAGCATATTTGTTTATATAGCATACTTGAGATTAGATTTGATTTCTGTAGTCAATTCCTTATGTCATGGTTTACCCCTAGCCATAGAGAGATTTTCCTCGTAACAGTAATATTTATCTAATGGTACCCCGAGAATCCATTTGTGAAAGAATAAGTCTCCTGCCCTCTTACATTATCCAATACCTGATCGGTGAACAGTGTTGTAAATAGATCATGCAAACATGCATCATTTAATTTCCTCATATTTACGCAAATCCTAATTCCTCTTGTTTCTTATCTTGTACCACCATTGGACTTATCCACTATGATTCCACCATCAATTCAATGGTCCCTACATCCAACATCCTATCTATTTCTTCTTTCACCTTCTCTTTGTACTTTGAATTTAACCTGTAGGGTTTTTGTCGCACTGGTTTAACACCTGGTTTCAAAGGGATCTTCATCTCACCTAATTCCCCAACTATCCCCTTCATTTTTGAGAATTTAGTTGGAAATAGATCTTGATACTCGTGTAATAAATCTGCAATATTCTCCATAGTTTCATCGCAGCTCCAACAATCTCCTATTTGCACAAACTTTGGATTATTTTTCATCCCAATGTTGACTTTATGTGTCTTTATTGGTTGTGTATAAAAAACAGATTCAAGCTCTAGCCCTTCTACTACATGTTCTCCCTCAGTTTCGGTTACTTGCACTATCCTTGGATCTTCCTCGTCGTGTTCTTCTTTTGCGACATTGTAATACTCCAGTAATTCATGAATAGTCATCGAAGCTTTGTGCGCACTGCACACTAGTACCACCTCCATCATCCCTTCTTCTGAAAATATCTTGGTTCAAATAACCTATAATGTTGCATATATTAGTGGATATTTTTTTCAAATGTAAATGTTTCCTTAAACCTTTGAACCAACTCATCCTAGCTTGTTGTTTCTCTGTGCATTTCCATCTCCATATACCAGTTCTTCCGAATCATATCCAATGTATGTATAAATATGTGCATCCATTCCTTCTTCGATAATGAACTCCATATGGTTCTGCACTGCTCCACATTTCATGTTGGGTCATCTATCCTTGCATAATTCTGCACAATATTCTCTAACTCGGCACCAAATCTTACGTGCATTATTCTTTGACACTGCGACCAGTATTCTATCCACTCTTTATGTGCATCCCACCATCTGGTTGGGGTAGATTTCAGGACAACATCTAGTGCCAACAACCTTTGTTGTTCGGGGTATGTTATTAGATAAATCGGTAGGTGCAGACACTAACAGATCTCCCTAGATCCACTTGAATCTAGAAAAAAATAGGACAGTACATGACTCTTTCTCTAAGTTGCAGTCATTGAATCTACTACCGAGAAGGAATGAGTGACATACATTTATATCACTTCCTTAGGTCTCTGTTGTTCCTACTTCGCTCCGGTTCTCTTTTGAAATTAGGTATAATACAACACAAACCAACCAAAGTGAAGATAGCAAAGTATATTCAATGTCAACCTATGCATATGATCAAGGAGTTATGCAATAAAATAAGAGTGATTTTATGGGAAAGGGACATGTCGTTGTATTATATTAAATGAAAGTAGAATATACAATCAGATTGCCTTGATGTCGCAAGCTTCCTTTCAGTGACCCTTGGTTCCAACACACACACTCGCTCTACACTTGCATGAAGAAGATCCAGTACAACTTGATACACAAAATAGGGTCTTCAAGCTTCAATCCAAATAGAGTTCTTCACACAATTCTTTCACCAATTCTTCATTCAATATTGCTTAACCTTTTCCATGAGAAACCTTTCAATATATAGGAGAAGGAGAGATGGTTAAATGGATGAGAATGATCCCACTAAATCTGAGAAGTCAGTAGGATGCCAACCATGCGAATGCCAACTCATTTTCGAGAAGATTCCCTTATATGTTGGCATGTTTTACAGGCAGCGTATTCTTGTCATTGATCGCAAGTACAACAATGACAATGGCTTAAGTATAGGAAGAATGTGCCAGGTGGGCACCAAAAGTATTTTGGGAAGAAGCACCAGAGCAAGCTCGATAAGATCAGAAGAGATAGTGCAGAGTATGCATGTTTTTCATTGATGGCAAAGATCACGACCAGTAGCGCAGGGATAATGGCATGGAAATGGCAAGTTCAACAAGTGATCATTGGATACCATTCAGAAGCATAAACTCTAGAAGTCAAGGAAGCAACTCACGGCAGAAAATTGTGAAATGAAAAACCACGACTTAAACTCCATTTCGGAGTTTCGGATATCAAGAGTTGGAGCAGTCAAGAGTCGAGACTCTTCATCACAGGAGTCTCGAAGTTGCGAAATGCGAAATGCCGAAATCCCGAAACAGGCACATCAACAAAGACTCCATTTCGGAGTTTCGCAGACCGGGAAATAAAATATCAAAGGAACTTTAACCTTTGAAGTAGCGAACCTCGAAATCCTGAAACAGGCACATCAACAAAGACTCCATTTCGGAGTTTCACAGACCAGGAAATCAAAGATCAAAGGAACTTTAACCTTTGAAGTAGCGAACCCGAAATTATGAAATAGGCACATCAACAAACCATGTCAGCTAAGGACACACGGCACAATCAGGCAATGAAAAGTGTCAAGCTGATTCAACATTTCAGGCACATGTAAGTCACAAATCAGAGTGACACGTGGCAGCTATTTGGCACGTGTCAATCCATGTGTGACGTCAGTAGGTTTACGTCACATCGAAACTTTCTATTTCAGGGTTTCATATAGCAAGTAGAAACTCCACCATCATGAAGTCTCGAACTCTAAAATGTCGAAAGGGACTATTGTGAGTCTCGAAAACCCGAAAGGCAAAACTCTGAAATCCCATCAACCATCCATCTCAATGGGTTATGTGAATCGTCCAATCACTTCAAATATTTTGTGATCATGAATTTAATAATGTTGGAGTCATGATGACTTGAAGGGGAAAATGACGAAATCCCGTTAGCCATTCGAATAAGAAAAGAAGGGATCAAATTATGAAGTCTTATGGACCGTTGATTTGGCTCCATTTCGGGGATTGTGACTTGGAGTGTCAAGACACTTCTTCAT